>JACEFZ010001261.1:155000-200000 GCA_014155875.1 Cepaea nemoralis
TTTAAGCCGCTACTGCATTTGTTATTATAATAGTTATTAAAATATATCCTCCAGATAGCGGACTAAGACAGCGGATGAATATCGACAGTAACCGTCTAATGTTTTTGGCAATATACCGATACAGCCACGCTGACAACATTGTGTGCCTAGATGCGTTTGAAGCTGTTATATTATCCCCAAAGCAGATCGATGCATCTTTCAATGTGAATTATAATATGGTACTCACAATGCTATGTACCGTGCGGGAAAATCTATAAACTCGAGGTGAGCAGCATATAACAGTTGCCAGGTTGCACTTAGTCGCTTCCGCTTCCAAATGGTTTAGAGATTGGTATACCCTGTAATCCGATTATTTGTTGATGGTTATATTCTGTGTTCTGATGATTTGATGATGGATGGATTCTGTAAATAGTTGTTTTGTCGATGACTTAATTTAATTATTTGTTTATGGATGTATTCTGTAATCCGATTATTTGTTTATGACTATATTCTGTGATCGTATGATTTGTAGATGGATATATTATGTGAAAACGTATTTGTTAGTCTCTATATTTTGTAAATCAATGATTTGTATTCTGCTATATCTTTTAATGTGATGATTTATTGGTGGGTGTAAAATAATCCATTGAATTGTTGGCGGCTTTCTCTCGACATCTTATACTTTGGAGAATGGTAAATTGCGTAATCTGATTTTTTTTTTTGATTTCTGTATTCTGTCATCCGTTGATTTGTTCAAGGCCATATTCTGTCCCTCCCCCTCGCCTTCGTAAATATTCGTATTAAATGTAGTATGTATTAATTCCATTTAAAATTAGTTAGTTAGTTAGTCGCGGTTCCACCTTCACGGAAACGGGTCGTTCCCATTATGCACCGCTTCTGTGCCAGCAAATATAACACAAAATGCTCCTCACTGCCCTATGTGAACAATGGAATAGCAGGAGCAGCGGTAAGCCAACAGCCCGCACAGGTACACTGTGCATAATGCCGCCGCCAGAATGCCAACACAAAAGTCCTCCACGAAAAATACAGTTAATCATCGATGGAATCGGCTGTCACCAGAAAAACTTCACTGACTCGGATTTTATCCCATATGGCTTGGTCTTTTTCCTCAGAGCGATCCGCCGAAAGCTCCGCACAAAGCACAAACTCCGTAGCTCCAGCGACGACTCACAGGAGTCTCCTGAAAAAAAATGCACTCGTGAACCGAAAAGGCAAACCAGTCAATTCAGCAACAGCCGGCCGCCATCGTTCCGATCATGCAGTTCATGCTACAAATAACCGCGGACAGGTGTAAAAGTATTCCACGCGAAATTCACAGCGCACAGTGTCGCGCCACGCACTCACTCAGGATCAGGGCGACGGGACTATGCACTACCAGTCCAACATGAGGAAAATGCGAATACAGACCATGGCCACAAGCGTAAACACTCCAGAGGCCTTAACGGTTTAAATGCTTATCCGCCATGTTGGGGACCGGAAGCGCAAGCCACCTTAGTTGCCTCTTACGCCATGCATGGAAGGCAACAGTGTTACTATTCTTTCATAACCTTATGGGCCGCGGCAAAAAACGGGCGAATTTCATTTTAAATTGATTACATCTACGTTTGTTTTATTCTTGAGGAAGTTAGTTACTAACGAAACATGCAGTGTTTTATTCTTAATTTTTCCATTGATACTTTTCCTTGTTTTTTTTTATTACATTATCACATTGTTACATTATTGTTTGCCGGTTGTCCCTTGTATTATGTTTATGTGGACTGGGACTCCAGTCTAGTATGTGCATGTGTTTGTGTTTAGTGTGTGTTCTCGGAACCTAAACATACATTTGTGTTTCATTAATCAAATGAATAATCGATACATGTGATCGGGAAAAAAGCGCGTCTTATTTTGAGAGGTTTACTTGAGAAAAGTGTGTGATGTTAGATAAAGATAAATTCTAGTTTATGTGAGGCCAGGGCGGATTTATCACAACCTGGAATTCGCAATCTATGCATAGTAAACGAAATGAAACTGTTTGTGGCACTTCCTGTATTTACATTTAAATAGCGTTTCTGAACGCATTCTCGAGTTCTGCCGGATTACCTTCTGTTTGTAAATGTTGGTTGCTCTTATTGTTGCTAATAGCCAACATCTATGCAGACAATTCATCTGTTATGCCATTTTTATGAAAACTTACAACGTTTCTATATATGAAATGATGATGTTTCATGTTGCGAGATGTCTCTTATGCATACGTGCGTGTCTGCCTGCCTGCCTGCCTGCCTGCCTGCCCTCCTGCGTGTGTACGTATCCATGTGTGTATGTATGTGTATGTATATGTAAGTCTTTACATGTGTCTGCTCGTATGTGTGTGTGAGTGCATGTATTTATGTATTTAACACGCTTTGAGTCACATTGGTCATATGTTGCCGGATCCATATTTGTACAGGCAAATCGGCACTGTGTAGGTGATATGGCCAGTGTCACGCCGACAGCCTTTATTTCCCGTGACATTTTCTGGTACGCACTTTAGGCGGGGGTGACCTGAGAGCTATGGTTAATTAAAACATTCGAAACCGGCCCGATGTGGATAGAACAACACATGGCCAGCGGACCGGCTGGTGGACGTCTAGCTACAACGCTATCACACAATTGCTGTGTATAGTACGTGTATCACTACGTACAAATTATATGTTTATGTGCGCAATTGTATGTGTGTTTTTCTAACCACATTGTTACGGAATTGGAATAATACGCTTATGTATACCAACTTGCATTGTAAATCCTAGCACATTTTGTGAATTGCTTTATTTATGGATGCGTCGCGTTATTTACTGGGGTTATGATGGGTCAGTCGGGCCGGAGTACAAAGCGGAACTGGGATGGGCCCGGGCTAGTTGATGGGCCGGCCGAATCGGAACGCGACTGCAACCTTCCCGTGGACCGCCCTAGCTATACGGCGGCGTCTCCTCGAAGTCGTCCGCATCGGCTAACATTCAACAGCCAACTCAGATTTGGTACGGACCAGGCGGTGGCGAATGTGACTGATAAGGCCATTTCGTGCTATAAATGTTCGTCAACAGTGGATGCATGTGAAAACATGGTCATTTCCACCATCATTCACCATCCTTCGTCTCTCACGCTCACGCCCTGTGTGTGCTTTATCTGGAATCAAGTTTACCTTTGTCTTTATTCCACTTCTGACATTTGCACTACATGCAACACGTTCAGCGGTGACTTGTTCCCAATGTGTAGAATCAATGCCTGTATCAATCATGTCCCGCTTACACACATCTTTGCATCGTAGTAGAGGCCGACCCTGAGATATCCTACCCATCTGTAATTCACCAAAAAAGATGCCCTTTGGAATTCTACCATCATCCATCCTCCTAACGTGTCCTGTCCATCTAAGTCTACGAAGGCTGAGCATGGAACACACCGTCACACAACCTGATCTTTCCAATACTTCAGTATTTGTGATTTTGTCTTGCCATTTATTACCAAGTATTTCTTGCAGGCCAGTCTCCCTGGTCTAGAGGTTACACGACTTTCTCCGTAATCCCGTATACTCTCATGAGTAACGTGACTTTGTGCGATAATCGGTAGCGGTTCTCACCGCGTCGGTAACTTATGGGGTATGTGAACCGGTCGCTCAGAAAGCAATATCAAACTATTGAGCGTAATCTTGCCAAGAAATCAATAATCAGCTGAATGATGCTGATGTTAACAGCGATGTCCTGTAAAGGATATGCGGAAAAAAAAAATTGCCTGCAGACACCGCATATGAATGCTGTTTAAATGTTTCTCTTGGTGTGAGTAAGTTGACCATGTTTCACTGCCATAAAGAAGAGTACTAAGGACACAGGCTTGGTAGACAAGAACTTTTGTTTTGGCAGTAAGCGTCCTGTTCTCCCAGACTCTTTTTGCTAACCTGTTCATTGTTGTTGCTGCCTTACCAATCCTGGTGTTGACTTCCTGATCTAGGGATAATTTGCTATTTACCTCTGATCCGAGACATATAAAATGGTCTACTATCTCCAGTTCGGCGTTGTCAATAAAGATTGATGGTACCCTATGTGCGCATTGCGACATAATATGTGTCTTCTTTTTGTTAATTGTTAAACCACATTCAGAATAAGCATTGAAAAATGCAAATAGTAGATGTTGTTATTCTTCCTCAGAGTGGGTTGTAATTGCAGCATCATCCGCAAAAAGCAACTCTCTGATTAGTACCCTCCTAATTTTGGTCTTGGCCTTCAATCTCTGAGCATTAGTAGAGGCCACCATCTGAGCGTGAGTGAATGTATATACCGGCATCTTGATCACGAAAGGCATATTTCAGTAGAAGTGAAAACTATATTCCAAAGATGGTAAGAGCAAGTACACAACATTACTTAACTCCACTCTTGATTTCAAACTCTTCTGAAGTTGCACCATCAAACTTGATTATACCCTTCATGCCTGTGTGGAACGATTCCACAATAGACAGAAGAGTTGGCGAGCAGCCAATCTTCTTTAGTGCCTTGAAAAGACCCTCACGACTGACCAAATCAAATGCTTTTGTGAAGTCGATGAAGGCAATAAACAGTGGCTGATTTTGTTCCCGGCATTTTTCTTGCATTTGTCGCAATGAGAATATCATATCAATGGTAGACCGGTTCTGTCGGAAGCTGCACTGTGATTCGGGGTAGACTCCTAGGACTTGAAGTCTGCGCAGAACAATTCTGGCAAATACTTTCCCAACAGAACACAGAAGTGACATACCCCTATAGTTGTTACAGTCACTCCGATCGCCCTTGTTCTTGTACAATGTTATAATGCTTGAATTATTGAAATCCTGTGGGACTTGTCCTTCTCGCCAGCATAGCTCTAATAGCTGGTGGATCTGTAGAGTGAGTGTGTCTTGCCCACTCCTGATACCCTATATTGAAATCCCATCTTTACCTAGCGCCTTGCCAGATCCAAGTTCATTTATAGCACACTTAAATTCTGTTTCGGTTGGAAGTATGTCCAGGTGGTCAAGAGGTTGCAGAGTTGGCAGCTTTTTGCACATCCTTCTTAGCTTGCTTCAGCTCACTGAGAGTGTTACCCGTTATTCTTTCCTTGTTTCTTAAGAGAACCCCTACCGCAGTTTTATAAAGAGTTTCCTTAAGTTTACCCCACTTTTCACTTACTGTGCAATTTTATGATGAATCAGTGACAGCGTCGTCAAGTTCTTGTTGAAATTCAAAGCACTTTTCATGATCTTGAGTGTTAATAATATTAATTCTGGGGCTAGATTTATGTTCATCTGTGTAGATTCTATTTGGTCTCAGTCTAATACTTGCAACAACCAAAGAATGATCCTATCACAGTCAGCACTGTAATAACTTCAAGTTAATGATGTTTGGTTCAGATATCTCCGTTTCATGATGAATTCCGGCTGATGCCAATGGCCGGATCTTGAATGTTTTCATGTGACCTTATGCAGCTCTTTTATTTTAAAAAAGGAGTTTGTAATACATAGGTCATTTCTGGTGCAATGCTCCAGCAGCCTTTGCCCATATTTATTCATGCGACCGATGTTATATTGTCCAAGGCACACTTTCCATGGCCATGAACTCGAGTCCTTGCCCACACGAGCATTGAAATCACCGAGCATATAAATGTAGTCAGATTTTGGAGCTGCCTTGATCACAGAGTCTAACTCCTCGTAAAACGAATGCTTCACATCATCAGAGGAAGCGAGTGTCGGTTTAAATGCAGTAATAATGGTGGCAAAACCACAAGAGACTGCCAAGCGCAGGGTTAATAGTCTTTCATTACCTCCAGCTGGAATTTCAATCATTCCCAGTAGCGAATTCTTCACTGCAAAGCCCACACCATGTTGTCTTTTTTCTGCCTGCCCTCTACCCTTCCAAAACAGGGTGTAATTGTTTTTCATGAATGACCCTTCCTCAACGAGGCGAGTCTCCTGCAGGCCAGCAATATCAATGTTAAGACGATTAAGTTCGGCATCAATCACAGCCGTTTTTCTCACATCGTCAATATTCGTCCAATCAGTCGAAAATCCCGGACACGTGGTTCTTACGTTCCAGGTTGCAAGCCGAGGCTTGAGGTTTCTATTTATCTTTTTATTAGTGCCTGGTACATTGGTTTTACAGCCTGCGATTCAAATTGTGTCCTAGACCCAAGCACCCACTGAAGCAGGCAGGCTGTTGCGGATCAGCCCCCAATTGGCTTGGGGCTGCCCAGCTTGAGGCGGACTGTAGCTGATCAGTGACACCTGTAGGTGTCTCCCACCGTCAGAGGTAATCCGTGGCGCCCTATGTCTACGCCAATTGACAAGGACTTATAACCCGTAAATGGTATCTCTCACTTTGATTCCGAGACCGGTTAAGACCAGGGATGGAGTTATTGGAGTTATATTACCTCTCCATAGCACAAAGCCTGGGCTAAAATATAGAGACCATGTGTTGCACATGCAGCATGATCCCTCGCTCAGCCTGCCTAGTTCACTCCAGAGGAAAGGTAACACCTATACATCTGGAACATGATAAGCTTTAGAAGCTGCCGGATCAGCAAAGCAATGCTCTAACTGTCCGCCTGTTGGAGCTTCGATCTTAGACCAGTATAACAGAGCACCATCTCTGTTAGTAGTTTAGGAGATAGATGGTGTGAAATAGAAAAGGGTTTGGGGAAATGAATAAGTGATAAATGATGCACGCGTGAGCACAATTGAACGAGTTGTTAGGGACGCTCACGCGTGACGTAGAGGATAAACATAGTTTAGTTCCAACTCAGCCTGCAAACTAACCAGAAGTGTTTTCAACTTGCTGTACATGTTTTTATATCTTGACTAATAAACCGACTCATATACACTTTGGCCGGAGCCTTGACTTCATATATACAGTTACCTTCAGTTATGTTCAGACTTTTTACAGTCTGAAATGCTGCCAGTATACCAGGATACTGATTTGAGCTGTCGCGGCCACAAGCGATCACAGAGGTCATCATTACAAAACAAAACAATGGATTTCTAGAAGGCAGAAATTGTCAGAGGCCACGGACATTTATGTTGAAGTCATACAAATCTTTTGAGAATCAACTAATATCGTATCTGAAAATTTTTCTGATGGGGCTGATGTTTGTTAAAACAGTCACACAAAACATAATATTCTTAGTTGGGGAACGGAGCTGCCATCATCATTGTCCAGTCCTGAGCTGACCTGGCCGTTGTTTTTAAACGTCAATATGCTACCTTGAAATGTCGTCTTACTGGAGCTGTTGATCTGGACGTTACCGTCATCATGTCATTGAATTTGACCTTGGTTGCCTGAAGTGAAGTCAGGAGCTGTGAAGAGTTCACCTTTAATCACAAAAGGTTGGTGGTCAACGCTTATACTGAACCAAGCCATTTGCTCATTTGTTTTCGATCGTTGTCTCCGATTGAGGAAACTCTGCTACTTACGAAAATCAACTCCATTCGAGCTTGGTCATAAATGCAACTATCTTGAACTCTGGCTTATCAAAATTTCAATCAAGCAAAGCGATATCGTTAATGTGGAATCTTCGGAAGTGGGTGGGCATACTGGGTTGCCGTCCTGCTGAAGAAGAGACCCTAATTAAATCGCTTCATTAAGCTAGAGACGTTTCAAATCCAGACGTGCCCTTTTTCGGGTGAAATCCAGACGTGCCCCTTTTCGGGTGAAAAGAAGCCACAAATATGGGGTGCCCACCAATGGGTGAAATCAAGAGTTCAGAAGTTCTCCTTTCGTTATGGTGGAATAGAGGAACACGACACGCTCGTTTTTTTTATGTGAAGCCTACAACTATCAAGCACAATCATCAGTCGGCATATTTGGACTTACTTTTCAGCCATAACTGGTAATTAAATTAATGTAAGATTTAACTAATATCACATAACCTGGTGTGTTAGATAAAATTGATTAATTAACTAGAACACTTGATCTTTATAAGAAGAACAATTGCTTACGTCCCTTCTCTAATTTAAATATAGTGGTATACTTATTGATATTTATTAATTATAATTGTCAATTTGGTTATATAAATTGTATAGTAAAACTATTTCAGCATATTCCAACATGAGACAGCTGAAATATAGTCATGGGTATGGATGACAGCAAATTTTAGATCGACTTAATTTATAACAAACAGAGATATATGTTCATAGACCATAAGATGTGTTTTTGAAAAACTTTATTTGTAAAGTTTTTGCGTTAGCAAGGGAGGTAAATGTGATTGCTTTTTGGACTACTCCTTTTGTCTTCATAACTGGGTGCTCACCCCATCTTTTCTGTCTATCCTGTGTTGTGTTGTTGATGTTGAGAGAGAATGAGAAGTTACATAACGCATGATAAGTTTCAAAGTATATACCAACAATTTTTATGAACAATTGTATATATGAAATGAAATATCCTTATGAACTGTGGTTTTTTTTTTTTTAATGAAACCTTGTAGGCTCAGAAACGAAGAAGAAGTATCACAGAACATAGCGGTTAGCTATAAGAGACAAGTGGAGAATTGGACTTGAAGGAATAGAAATAAAGTTCATTGGTTAAGAGGGGGAGAAATAATACTGGGGTTAAGGTTTTAATTAGAATAAGTAGGTTAGGGGTTAAGACTTTTCAAGATAAGTCTTCTTAAAGAAAGGGAGGAATATAACAGAGCACCATCTCTGTTAGTAGTTTAGGAGATAGATGGTGTGAAATAGAAAAGGGTTTGGGGAAATGAATAAGTGATAAATGATGCACGCGTGAGCACAATTGAACGAGTTGTTAGGGACGCTCACGCGTGACGTAGAGTATAAACAGAGTTCAGTTCCAACTCAGCCTGCAAACTAACCAGAAGTGTTTTCAACTTGCTGTACATGTTTTTATATCTTGACTAATAAACCGACTCATATACACTTTGGCCGGAGCCTTGACTTCATATATACAGTTACCTTCAGTTATGTTCAGATCTGTTACACCAGCCGCCAACCAAGCTTAGGACCTCGTCTGCCCTGCCATGAAATTTTGTCTTTAGGTTGCATTTCCTCGCACAAGGATAAGGCTTGTACCCTCCCAATTGCGCTCTTCCGATCGAAGCCGTTGGCACAATGTGGGGTGTCTGGTTTGGTAAGCGCCGCCCAACATTCGGCATTAACAGAAAGCAGGTAGTACCGTCTACTGTCATACGGTAGCTCAGTCATATCTGACTAAGCCCTGACAGTGGGAATCCGAATGTCTAATTACAACAAAGCATTGGGACGGCCTCACCCAGATGCAATGTGATTTCTGCCCAGTGCTCTGAAAGTCAATTCATACAGGTCCAGACACTTTATTTGAGGCCCTCAGCTGCAGCATATGGCTGAACGCCTCTTAGTCAAATCCCACGGACTGGCCACCTCTCACCTCCTGCTCTTGGAGGTGAGATTCACCTCCCTTTCTCAGAGGTTTGATGCTGAGTCGCCATCATCTGCAGCCCGCCTTGTCCAGACGTGCTGGTTATCCTTTCCTTTGGAGTAAACAAGGCAAAGCCGAAACAGGGAACATGCTGCACGGGCAGCATATGTTCTCTGAAGCTGTGCCCAGGTATTGTGCGATGGAATTATGGCCTAGTTCCAATGCACATACTTTCGTCTGTCGAGACGGCAAGGTGCCACTCTGAGATTACACAGTTAAATCTCCTCTTTGTCTGCCATCAAAATCTTACCTAGATTGTGTTTGAAACTCACCTGCCAGCGATATGATGTTCACTCATTTTTAATAACATATTTCTATAGACAGTTTGTAGTATGGCCAGTCTGGAGCTGCTGATTTACACACGATACTTTACAGGTAATGAAAATTATAGATGTATAGTTTTAGTCCTTCGAGACTTCGGCTTTGTTACTTTGTTACACTACGCAGGAAGCCAAAGAAGATTGGTTAACCAACACAGAACTGATGTCGTGAGCCGCTACACTATGCGGGATTTGCTGAGGAGGGGATCCGAGCACTTATGGACTGAATGGTTCGATGTGCAATGAGGATGATCTGTCGACTAACTAACTAACTACTTAGTTAGTTAGTTAGTTAGTTAGTTAGTTAGTTAGTTAGTTGGTTGGTTGGTTGGTTGGTTGGTTGGTTGGTTGCTTGGTCAACAGATCGTCCTAATTGCACATCTAATTATTAGTTCATTAGTGCACAGAAGCAACCCACCCACCACTCTCAACACTATCTCACTCAGAGTGCAGTGGCTGAGGACACCAGTTCTGTGTTGGTTGATAAAATGAATGGGGACCTGAAATTGTCCAAGCAAGTAATGGCAGCCGGTGTGATATTGACCACACCACTAATAGAGTGCCGTGTGGTACACAAACATATGTGTATCGTACCATGTAACAATCAGAGCTCACACCGTGTAACAGTGGCCGTTACTTTACTGTTGCCACGGCCAGAACGAGATGTGACCGCCAACCATATCGGACAAGGCACCTGACACACAGCAATAATATCGTTACCTTAAAAACCAACCCACAACCAACTCTTCTCCAACTAGTAAAGTGATCGTGTTCATGAAAACGGAACGGAATGGCTTCGGGAGATGTCAATAGGTAATTTTCTAGCTTCACATTCTCCAGCGAAATTCAAATGTTTACTTCTTTTTCTCTCTGGCTTGTTCTTGTAATTTGTCAGAGGAAAGTGACATTTCAAATGGAAGAAGCCAGTATCTGGAATACATCAACATCTACACGTGACAGATTAGCGTGCCAGATCACGAACGCTGGGCTGACGCACGCGGCTAACTGCGTTTGCTAAAAAACGATAATAAACTTTACCACAAGTTTGAATTTTTTTTTTTCAGAAATGAAATGAAATAATAGAAATCTGCCAGTTTATTTACCTAGGAATAATAGAAATCTGACTTTATCGTTGATATGAAATAATACAAATCCAACATGTTCATTGATATGAAATAATACAACTCTGACCTTATCATTATGTGAAATAATAAAATTCTGACATTTTATTTGCTATCAAATTACGAATCTTACTTTATCTTTGATGTGAAATAATACACATCTGATTTGTTCATTCGTGCCTTAACTTTTCTTTAATATGAAAAAATATATGATTTTTTTCGCCCTTGTTAATTTCTTTTTATAAAGTGGGTTTCCGCCGAATGTCTTCCCACTATTGTAGTGGTATTCGCTCTCATTATTATAAGAGATGAAAGGAACGGCTGGCCGAGTGGGTAGAACACCGGATTCTCCTTAGGGAGACCCAGGTTCGAATCTTCGGTAAGTTATGGGATTTTTTTTCTGTCGGGGGCAAAAAGAATATCCTAATCTGCACAGTTCACAGCGACTGCACTAGCCAGGCGGCCTTATTTCCTCAGACTCAAAGACACCCCCCCCCCCCCCCGCCATACACCGCGAGGTACTATATTGACAGTAAATGACACTTTGACAGTTTATTATAACAGAAAGAAATGTGAGAGGTAATGGCACGATTGTTTGCAGCAGTCGAACCCCGCGAGTCTTGCATTATTAATATTTCCTGGTGCCACGACTGTTAGGTACCCATTATAGGCTGGGTGGACCAGATCAATGCTCTGTTTATAAAAGTTCCGTTATGAAGGAGTTTATAATATTTGGATTGCCTATTCGAATGTGTTGTTTATAGAGATCATCCCTGAGCGTTTCTTCAATGGTGTATAGAGCTATTTATGCTAAGATTGAATCTAACCCAACCAGCCTAGCTACAGCTGGTCTTGAATTGTCCTGCTCAAAGCTGTTTGGGTATCTGTAATATACTTAATGCTCGCTATCATTGCAGATAGTGAGATAACAAACACACAGATACGGTGTGCATAATTTATAACTAACTTAATTCTTGCGAACAGAAATCACAATGGGAAATGAATTTATAAAATTAATAAATGAATAGATAAATAAATAAATAAGCAAATGTGATTACAGAATGAAAAGCTAAACCACAACACAAGGAGTTTGTTATTTTGATCCCAGTGAACATCATCAGTAACGGCAAAAACAAATGTAAAGAAAAACAAATTAAATTATAAATAAAGAGTATAAACACAGACGAGTATAATAGTGGTGTTCAGAGAGTGGTTTGTGACTGTGTAATGTCTCTGACCCTTGTCTTCTTCTTGCGATCGCATCTGTGATGGTTATACTGTCAAGCGAGTTATTTCTTAATTCATTTTAGTTCCCTTCATTATGTAGTTTAATGTTGATTAAGTACATCAGTATATCTTTCTAAGCGCATTGTACAGAGAACACTCCTAAACACGTTCAGCAATTTGTTTGCTTAGTCCACAAGCAAATCATTACTAAGCAGACAAACCAAGCATTTACTTGTGTATATGCGATCTAATGTGCCTCGTCCTGAGACAAACAATGATGATCTGTCCCTGTCCGTGACGAGTGTGGTAATCGTCGTTGGGTTCATTGTGTACCCTTTTAACAGCCTGGATAGCCCCCTTTGTTTTGCTTACATTCTCCTCACTCAGGGTATACCACAATCGGATCGTGCCACCTTCAGTATGGTTGGACTTTTGCAGCAAATTTCTTTAGTGCACTTCTCACTTGTGGGAGCTTACCACCTGTCAGAGACTGTAGACCAAGTAATGGCAACATTAAAGATGACTACCTGTTGTACACAAGGTAACGCAACATTAAAGATGACTACCACTTGTAGTCATTGTCGGCATTCACATCTGCCTACAGATTCACATCAGGCTCTACAGCCTGAACCTCAACTGTATTCTTGGAAAAGAGTTTGCCTTTAATAATATATCGTGCCTCACCTTAACAGCATTTGTTGTTGAACATTCTGTGACGATGGGAATTCCACGATCACCCAGGATAG
This sequence comes from Cepaea nemoralis, assembly GCA_014155875.1. Lineage (NCBI taxonomy): Eukaryota > Metazoa > Mollusca > Gastropoda > Stylommatophora > Helicidae > Cepaea > Cepaea nemoralis. Next base: position 167,840 of record JACEFZ010001261.1, read on the forward strand.
CTTTCTATGATCTTTCTCAATGAAGCGGCCTTTGTGGGTTTTTTTTCCTCCTTGATAGACAGAGCTGCTGTGATTTAATTTCCCCAGTGCAAGACCATCAAGTCTTGTCTTCAATGCAAGCATTGGCACACTGTGGTTCTTTTCCATTTTATCACAAATTGTGTATCCCGCCTGTAGGGAGCTGTCTGTAGTTCAGCAGCTTTCTGCATCTCTTGTGTGATTGGTGTTCATAAATGTAGTGCAGTGGTTGCAGCGCTAACTTACTGCCACAGAAAAGAACAGTTAGATCATCACAGTTTGGGAGAATAGCATTGCCGGGAGAGACTAGAGGATATGGTCAACACTCAAAACTCTGAGGCAAGGTCAGATGTACACATGATCAGACTGCTACTCGTACCATTAGTATTGATATATCTTTTCTGGCTGTTGCAGATGAGGACGGAGAGCGTATGAGAATGTCCCGAGTGGTGTCATATCGATTCCTAACACAGCTCACCTCTGTTCCGCCATTGCAGTTCTCGGGCGTTACTTCATAAATATTATAAAATACTTCGTAATATTAGCGATATATTTTATGTGTCAAATAAAGTGAATAGATGAATCCAATTATGACTGATAAACATAACACACGCAGTCACTGTGTTATGTATTTCATTCAACATTTGATTCATCTGTTTACTTCATATTATATACAACTGCAGTATACGCATGGTGAAATGCTGTGAAATATGCCAGGCAAATAATTGTGCGCTGTATTGTTGAAAACGTCTTTGTTTCAAATCACCGAGGGAATTAGTCAATCACGTGGCACGCCTGATAGCGCATTCAGTACACAGCGCTAGACCCATATTGTATAGACCAATCGGCACTCGGTGGGTGACGTCATCTGTGTTAAGCCGGTCGAATTCACTTCCCAAGACATTTTTTGGTACCCATTATCGGCTGGGTTAACCTGGGAACCCTGGTCAATATTAAAAGATTCGACACTACGCGAATTCGAACTCATGACCACCAGTCCGGCATGCGGGCGTCTAGCCACTGCGCTATCGCAGCTCCTAATACAATGTTGTGAACATTGTACGTGGACCTGAGTAGAAGACAGGCGCTAGACGTCACCTCTCATAATCTAATATATGTGAAAGTTTATTACTGCAGACCATAAATATACGCCAGGACATTATCTTTAACGTATCGCTAAGTTGTAAAGAGTCGTTTTATTATCAGTGATTACAAAATGAGAGAGACCTCATGCAACAGCACACACGGTTCTTCTCGATACCTCCTAGCTGCGATGTTACCAGTGCGTCTGATGCCAACGCCCCAGAAGGGGTTTTCAAAAGTACACAGGGAAAAACTGTCACAGAAGCATTAAGTGTTAAAGAAAGAGCTTAACCCTCAGACACGGAATAAAGCCGGCTGCTAAAGACTTTGACATTCTAGTTACTTTAACACTGAGTCCTGGCAAGGAGAAACAAGTATAGTTGTTCAGTGTCTGAAGACTGACACTTAGATCAGTGGACAGACAGGCAGACGACACGTGGATTTATTTGCTTCCAGCATTCGCTTCCTATAATGTTGCAGATCCTTTGCAGAAAGTGGCTCTCATCAAGCGCCCCCCCACCCCCACCCCGAAACAATTCTTGATCCTTTACCAGTTCCTCGGCCTAAGGTATTTTCATGCTAGAGGTGTCATGGATGATTTGTGTCCATCTTCGTGATGGTCTACCAAAGCTCTGGTCCCAGGCAACATGCCTGTCATCATTGCTCTCTCCAAGCCCTTGTGACGTTTACTATGGCCGAGGCCGAGGAGCATTCATTTTCCACACATGATACTGTTTCTGAGCAAGGTTCCTTCGATGTTCGGATCTTGTAGAGTTTCAGTGATTACCTTCTTCGCGTCAGTGGTATTCTAATTGTTTTCTCTGTAATATTTGTTAAAAATTGCCGATTTTTGTCTGACATCCGTATGTTGTCCCTGAAAAGATGCATGTTCCCAAGATGTTACTTTAATTTGTTTGTCCCATAGGTTCATAAAACTGTTCAACATCTTCATCCACGTGACCTGTCCAAGTCTAGGGATATTGAATAACCCCCAGTGTTCGTTATAACGCCGGAATATTCACAGTTGGTTACATTTTCAATTTCATAATTACTGATTACGATGTTTTGTTGTCTAGCAGTCTTGCGTCCTGTTTGCGTCTACCGCTGTTAAAACCGATACTTAGTTCGTGAGCGCTTAATCGATAAGACCACTAGCAAGATTACATTTCACATTTCACAACCTAACCACAAAGGAATATGTTTAGTATGTGTGATTCTGATATACACATCTTTGGATTATATCCGGTGCTAGAAGGTGTGCACTGTGCCGATAGTTTCATTTTGTTATAAACGGGAGAAGACTGAAGCACTTTTGAGGGTATGCGCAGTCTAGTTGGTCAAGCGTCGATGTACATTTGTACCTGCAGAGAGGTGTTGTTGTTATTCGGAGGTGACAGGTTAGAATCGCTGTCGGTAACTATAGCTTTCAATTGTTATGTTGTCTGGTTTGTCCTCTGATCTCTACTTCTTTCTTCAGCTTCTATGAACTACAGACAACATAAATGATATTTCCTCATCTGATATTTCTGTAGATTCTAACAACTACTTCAAGCACTTAATATCAGTTTGTACGTTTCTAGTTAGCCCTAATAATGAACATAATAAGCAGACGTGCAAGGATAAGATTATTTCAAGATCGCGTTAATACAAGAACAGATTACTTGTTATTGTTTTTCCCTCCATACTTCACGGATCTGTACTTCTCACGCTTCTGACATTCGTTTTATAACGTAAGCAGATCCGCAAATCATTTTTACCGTTTTATGTAGAATTCTAGACTTGTTTTAGTATGTGTTATTACATTTAGCTTCTATTTTTACGTATATTGTGTTGGAAAAAAAGGGTGGATGGGGGGGGGTTATAGAGAGGAAATACGAAAGGGGGAGGGGGTGACACTCTGAACATATGGTGAAGGGCTGCGTGGGCCAAAAAAGGTTGAGAACCACTGATATAGACTATGAACACTGTTTAAGGCTTGAACTATTCGTCATGTTCTCCCACATTCATGAAAAACTGACGCGTGAACAAAATCGAAAGTGAACTACGCTGATAATGTCATAAGCACGTTCGAGCGAGGGTTCAACGCCTGGGCTCATTGTCTGCTAAAGTGAAGGAAAGATTGGCTTCCTTCAGTTACTACCACTCCGCAAACACCTGCTTTACAATGAGGCCAAATTACTTCATAAAATCCTACATCTGAATGCCTCAAATTACTTTTGGCCATTGTTTAAATATTATGCTAGACACAGTAAACGATTCACTATATATATATTCCAAAGCCTAGGATTGACTTATACAAAACAAACTTAAGTACTCTGCAGCTCAGCTGTGGAACAATCTTCCACAAGAAATCAAAGACATCACCAATACCTATACATATAATCGCAAATTATTCTAACACTATCTCAGAACGGATTATCTTCACCCTTATTAATAGAATTAATAATAATAAAAATAATAATAATAATAATAATAATAATAATAATAATAATAAAACTTTAGTATAACAGTAGATCTGTATATTCCACATTGCTAATAACAAGTGCCACACCATCCATTAATATTACTGAGTCGTGTAGTAATGATGTTTGCATTTTCCCCATGCCTTTATAATGCATATGTTTTATATTGTATTGTTGCTGTTCTCGGCTAGCCTTGAATGATGTGTCAATGAATTAATGTATGAAAGAGAGTCATAGAAGGACAGAATGTTAGATGAACCTACGTGCCAAATTCTTAACCCTTTGAAAATAAAGTTTGTTCGTTCGTTCGTTTGTTCGTTCGTTCTGTGTGTTCAGTCAATGTAAGCTTTGAAATAACGGAAACAGAAGATGTCACTTAGATATGCATTATAGGCTGTTTTATTTTCTTCATGTACACTTGCCAAACACGCCAACAATGGAGCAATTCTGTGGAACAATTAGTATATGCGTATCAAAGCCAGACAGTGATAATTGCCTCGCCTTCCGAATATGTGTAACAATAAATGCATAAGCATATGAAACGGGTGTATATGGACAGTGAATATTTACGCCAATGAAAGCTAGGAGATACTACTAAACATAGTTACACCCTCATGCGCATTTAAGCACATGTTAGAATTAGTCAAGTGAACGAAGCAAAAGCAAGTTTATTGTCTTCACGTGAAAGGTGGGAAGGATTATAGATTTAAGGGATTAGAAGAGTTAATTCCATAACAGTGTGTGGTCGAAGGGTCAGAATGCCTTATTTACAAACCCTGGGACGTATTGATTGTAAGTAAAGATTGTAAGTAAAGATATGTGTTTAAACAAAATTCCAGCCTCTACATTTTCGTTGCGACTGCTTTGGCAAGCGGTCTTCATTCCTCAGCCAGTCACAACAAAATCTAACCCGCAACCACCACCGATGGTATGGATGTCCTCAATGAAACAATCCTGAAAACAACAAAATAAACCATGAGGAAAATCATCGTCATGTAACAAATTCTGTGCATAACATCGCCATCATTACAGACGTCAACAAGTTTCTCCATATAATGTAATTTCTAGCGCCGCACGCACCCTGAAGTCCAAAATGTGTGCAACATCGTGTGTTTCGTCGTACTGGTCCACCCCTTTCCTCTTCTTCAAAGAACCATACCTTTCTATGACTGTTCTTTCCAAGCCACTGTGGCGGCTTAATCTGGCCAGAGTATTCCAGTTTCCGTAACATGATACTGTTTATTCGTCAGTTTTCTATGATGTTCAGATCTGATTATATGCCAGTCATTTCATTCTTCTCTGTAAGTGATATTCTAAGAACTTGTCTGTAACATTTAAGCATAAAAGCCTCAGTTTTCTTCTTTAGTTATTGCATCCACTGTGGATGAACATTTACAGTGCGAATTGGCCTTATCAGTCACATTCGCTACCACCATGGGATTGTAGTTATTGTGCCTTTTTGAAGCACAATGTAACAAACTATCGTCTGTCAAGACGGCAAGGCGCCAATGTTATGTTATGTTATGTTATGTTATGTTATGTTATGATTGCAAACTAGTTCATGCCTCACGCTCATGAGCTATCAATGGAATAATGCATGTTCTCAAAATTCTGTTTGCTGGGGTTGTGCCAAAGTTTCCTGAATCTGCTTAACATCTACATTCCTGTGGCCCACCCGCATCAGAATGCTGATGAACAGTGCCGTTTATTGATTTTAGAGCACAGATTCAAAGTTTGTGCCATTTTCAAGTTCTTCAATGTTGACAGATCTTGAGTCGGCATGTAATTGTGATTGTGGACCATACTTTTGCTTTGATTAAGTTTAGGAAACAACTTTGATTTTCACTCTGTCTTTCGACAGACACGATCAGCTCTTCTAATCCTTTACCACTATTTGACCCGAGGACTGTGTCATCTGCATATCTAAATTCTGGAATTGGATTTCATAATATATTATTCATAGTAATAATATACCATTAACAAGCAATAACAAATAACTGACCTGCATCTTCTGGTATTGTTGTCCTCTGTTTGTTTGTATTCTGGAAGGCTAAAGAAATACGTGTACATCTAATATAAACTTCAGGACCTCAAAAAAAAAAAAAGTAGGTTATCCTCGCTGGGTCACAATATTTTCAAATGGTCTCCTATTGAAAATAAAGGGTCAATATCCAGAGGAAAATTAAATGAGTACGCATCAATTACATTACGTAAGTTTACAAGGACATTTGCCTTCAGACTTAACGCTGAGATCAGAGGAACAGATAACTGACATGATTGGATGGTGTCAACACTGGACTTGGGACTGACTACCCTGATATTGATGCTGGTGATAATGTTGATTATGTTCTTGTGGCTTCCCCAGTGTCTGTTATGCACTGGTGTAATCGGTCTCGTGTATTATGCATAGTTTTCTAACGTGCCCCATTCATTGCTGTTTCAGATCTAGTCTGTTGCGTTCATAGTTGTTATATTCCCCATTCCCTGCTGTTTCACATCTAGTCTATTACTTTCAGAGTTGTTATATTCCCCCATCCCTAATGATCACATCTAGTCTATTACGTTTAGAGCTATTATATTCTCCATTTCCTGCTGTTTCAGATCTAGTCTTTTAAGTTCAGAGCTGTTATATTCCCCATTACCTGATTATCAGATCTAATCTTTTACGTTCAAAGTTGTTATATTCCACATTCCCCGATTATCAGATCTAATCTGTTACGTTCAGGGTTGTTATATTCCCCTTTCCCTGCTGTTTCAGATCTAATCCCTTACTGACAAAATAATAACAAACAACCCTAAATATAATTATAACAGTGTTATTAATAATTAAACTTTAAGAGCACCTTATTGGGAAAGATATGGTGGGCAATAGACAGGAATGGCCATGGGTATGTTATTCCCATGGGAAAGGCCCATGGGATGGGATGGGATGGGACAGCATACATTTGTATTTCCCATGAGACAGTAGCCATATCATAGCAACTTGATCTACGTCAGAGCTACCCTTATTTTTTTTTAACCTTTTCAAAGCGTTTTATCCTTCTTGTTTTCTTTATATATTTGTATATATTCTGTATCTAGTGGTGGGACACCAGATAAATAAATTAATACACATAGCCTTTTATTATATATGATTATATTATATTTTGGTGCGTCACTAGCAATGAAACTAATAAAAGTGTGACGTGACTGGAAAAAGGTTGCGGAGAACTGATCTACGTTGCAAAAATAGGTAATACGCACTGCCAGTTGGGCAGAATTCACTCCAAATTGGGCTACCTTTCAGGACTATTTGGGGGAAATTTAACGTGTTGACGGGATGCGGTTTTTGTGTGTGTGTGTGTGTGGGGGGGGGTGATTGGGGGGGGGGGGACTAGTATTGGTAGCGTGTGTGGATTTTGGGGCAGGTTGTAATAGTGCAATACACCAATGTAACATTTCATTTAACAATTATGGAATGTTGACAATCTGTTGGGCCGTGTTGGGTAGTTTTGATGATCACGCTGCTTGCTAAGATACTGGTAACACTGAGTAAAGTTACAGTTTTGTTTCCTGGCAGGCGGCAACCATGCCAGACTGACACATTGCGCATATGAGCTGCTAGTCAGCCATTGTTGCTGTAGTTGTTTATTGGCGTCTTTGGCGATTTGTAAATACGAAGCTAGATTTAATCTGCTGTTATCGAAGTTGTTTTGTTGCTGAATAGCAGTATTTTTATTTGGTCGAATATTAGGCACTATATTCTTAATTTCAAATAATTTGTGAAGGCAGTCATTGATTTCACGGTGTTACTGAATGTAGGCTGTGTAACCCTACGGTACCCCAAAATGGCCAACCAAAATTATGAGTTCCAAGATCTTACTAAAACTGTTGTTGCTAAGAAGTTGAGTGAGGGAGCATGCCACTTGATTGATGTTCCAAAAGAACATGTAAAGTCTACAACAGCTGATGTTAAAACAGTTAAAATATCTGAAGGTATTTTAGCACAATATCTTTGCTGTGCAAAGTGCAAATCGCTATACAGTTGGTATAAGTTGATTAATGAAAAATGAGTTAATCAAAGTGGTTATGGGGTTGCAATACAGCATAGCATGAAATGTGGTTCCGGTGGTTCTACTAACATCAAAAGATTTTTTTTTAAACCAAGCAGCGGGAAGTAACACCAAGAGCAACATTGCCAAATGCGTGGCAAAACAACAGTTGTTGAACTAATTACATCACATCCAACAGTATCCATTTCGGCTGGATGTGACATTATATGTGATGCTGCTAACTTTACTACAAGATCTACTCACGCTGCAAACAAGGTATATAATTATACTATATCACGGCAAACTGTGACTCGTTCTATTTTGAACAAGGAAAATTGCTGCAGTTTAAAAAAAAAATGCTTCAGAATATGACACATGATCCAGAATGTGCAATTTCGGGAATAGTTGACTTTTGGTCTGCATGACAAACGTGACTTCTGCCATATGGGGGAATTATTGCATGTGGACTAGATCAACATTGGGAATGGATTACGTTTCATCTGTCTTTTAAAAACATTGATAGTATTCAATCCCATACTGCACAATTTCTCCAGTCCATGGTATGTGTGTGCTGATAATGCAGCAACCATGACGGCAGCATTTGATGGACGGTTTGATACCGATACAGAAATGCACCGATCTGGTTGTACTGAGCACAGGTTATCAACATGCATTACTGATAGCGTCAGTAGAGGCGTGATTTCTGAGTTTGATCAGTTCATGGGTCAACATATTGCAATACATACTGCAAAAATACAACGCTGCAATACACTTTCCTGTGATGTTATTACTCGCATTACTTTAATGAAGATGCTGAAGAATTCTGAAACTACATTCTGAATGTTGTTCAGATTAAAGGAATTACGTACATACATGAGAAATTCAAAACTCCTTTTGACAAATTAGAAATTGATGGTGCTACATCTCATTTAATTTTGTTGTTATACTTCTGCCTAGACTATCAGTTGTACAAGGTTATTGTTGATATTCACGAAGAAACTTTCAGCAGCATGGCGAAGAAAGATTTTCAGACCTTTCAGAAAATTATTGGAGAAAAAACGTGGCCATATTGCGGCAGATCTCTGCCAGTTACTACAGCATCCCTCACTGGAGTTGACATTAAAGCCAAAATAGAAGACATGGTCAAGTCAGTTGTTACTAAGAAGAAAGGAAATGTGGACACCAATAAATGGGCCATTGATTGAATCGCTTTCTCTAAGTCTGTTGTTCCAACTGTTATTTCATTCATCAAAGATTTAAGTCTTTCTTCTGAATCATCTGCTGTATGTAAAGTAGTAGGAATTGTAGAACAAAAGCCGAAAAGTGGTTTTGACTTATATTTTTATCCTCCACCAAACAAAGCACTTACGTTTGATGACCCCAAATGCAAATGCCTTGAGGATGAAGTCACCATGTTTCAAAAATTACGGCAACCAACTTCACAATTATTACATTATTGGGAAAATGAACATAGGTTTCCACTGCTAAAAGCAAGTGCGAAAATTGTTTTGGCCATACCAGTGTCATCAGCAGCAGTAGAGCGCTTATTTAGTACAGCTGGATTGTTGTTGAGTAAGTTACGAAAGCGGATGTTACCAGCTCTCGTTATTATCTGTGTATATCAGATTTGCATGTAAGATGAAAATTGTGGAAATGGTTCAGGGAATACCTGGATTAACTAATTATTAGTAACAGTCGATCAACAGGAAATTGATAATGTGCTGAATGAGCAGAGTGACTTGGAAATGAGAGTGTCAGAATGACACTGAATTGTCATATTTAGATTAAACTTTATATTATAAAATACTCTTTTAAATATTATAAAATACTCTATTAAAATAAATAAATTATGTCGTTTTACCTTTGTAATGTAGTCATATTTAGTAGACACTAAACCTAAACTTTCATAAATTGCATAATTTTATTTGAACTGGATTCCATATTAATATTATAATGGAAATCCCATAGAATGGGATGGGATAGGACAGGCATAAATTACCCTGGGATGGGATGCGACAGAAACCTATGTCCCATGGACAAGCCTGGCTACAGACATTACTATTAAACAAACTAAATTTCGGACATTCAGCAATAAAATGAAGAAGTCAAAAATGAGTATCAGTGTGGGAATGTACTTTCATACCTTTGGCATGTAATAATAACAGGCGATAAGAATAAAAACAGAAAAGATAATGTAAACGGCTTAGCGTACGTTTGATAGCAATTGAAAAACAAAAACGATATTAACATCTACAGATGGAATTCATCAAATATTTCGGCCCACGTGATAGCTGTGAAGCTCTCTGATCATCCTATTCCAATGATGTATGTCTAATATTGCTTGTATCATGGTCTTCCACCGTAGAGAGAAATTCCACACAAAATTGAAGACAAAAAGACTGACTCTTGAGGCAGTCTACCTACCCCAGGAAACGAAGACAAGTTGGCTCGTTTACAATTAGGAAATACGAATACTGGTCGCAGAAAGACGTCTACTCCCCTTACAGTGGCACAGGAAAACGGAAGGTAAAGCTTGCAGCTGTACAACATGCAGAAGACAGCAGGTTTTATTATCTGTGCTACTAGATTAAGCCATCCAGCGCTCTCTCACTTGACAAACAATAGAGACGCAAAATGCATAAAAACCTTTCGTCTTTACTCACTCTATTTATAAAATACTAGCTGACCCGGCCCGGCTTCGCCCAGTACCTGGTGGGGAGCATCTCATTTAATTCATATAAGTAGTCATATAAGTTCTCGTTCCCGTTACCGACTGTCTGTCTGTCTGTCTGTCTGTCTGTCTGTCTGTCTGTCTGTCTGTCTGTCTGTCTGTCTGTCCCTCCCTCCCTCCCTGTCTGTCTGTCTGTCTGTCTGCCTGTCTGTCTAATCATTTATTGGTTGCAGTTAGAACAACCTAGATAAACGAAGACCAACTTACAAAAAGCATTAGAAAGAGCACTTGAAAGATCTTTACATCTTCCCCAACAATTAACTTGGGTATATGGAGCGGTGGAAGCAGCATCAGCAGAAGAAGGAAAAGGAGGAGAAGACAACTGCAGCGAAAAGGTGGGTCTGTCTATCTATCTGACCCGGCGTGGCTTCGCCCAGCTCCTGGCGGGTAGCGTCTCATTAAATTCATACAACAAAAAAAGTAACTTAAAAGAATGTCCTTCCACACACCAATCCATTATTTTTAATGAAAACTCTTTCTAATCACCTGCATGACTACAGTAACTTCTTAAGCAAAAAAAGATGAGTTACAATGTTATGCATTGTGCATTATTTTTATGAAAACTTTGAAAATGCTTTACAGATTGTATCGTTATTTATTATAACTCATATGCCGGTACATAACTATGGACAAAAAGTTTATAAATCTTTGAAAACGATGCCACAATATGACTATAAGTTATACAGAAAAGTTATGCCCCTTGAAATAACTTTTACAGAGTTAGGTCCCCTGAGATATATGAAATTATAATGAAAAATGAAAAATGAAATAATACTGAGTAAGCAGGCGATTTCACACTAAAAAAATATCACAGTTGGCAGCTCTGGAATGAAAGGAAGGCGTGTAGAAAATTTCATCTCAATCGGATGGGCCGTTCGCGAACGCATAAAGGACATACATAAATACGGAGATTGCCTTTTATATATAAGATAAGATTAGCTACAGCTTGTAAAAATGAAATAATCATCAATACTCTATATTTAGTAATATCTACATCACAGACATTGCTGTTTATTTCTATAAAAGTTTCCCCCCCCCCCCCCCCCCCCCAGAGGAAGAAAGAGAAAAAAAAGATATATCTTGAAGATTATATGAGAACAAAAATTATAAGTTTCTACTGGAACTATCTTGCGTGTATACGCTTTATATAATCAGTGTTTAATCACGGGAAAGTCTTTAGTCATTAGAGTATGGTACTGGCTCTGGAACGCGTTGGGTATACTCAGCTTCAGTATGTAATTCCAGCGGCGATCGTCTGCAGTCTTTGTCGGATACGTCGAGATTGATGGCTCAACCCCAAAGAGATAAAGGATGAAAAATCCTTTTTCCCTATGTGATCCTGCCCGTTTAATTAATTTAGCTGTACTGACTCAATTGTGTGAGACCAGAAATAGAGTTTTAGAGAACCAAGGAATACCTTCAGGAAATAACTGACAAAGTTGTATTCCCTTTTATACCCAAAATATCCTTTAAGTGGTTCCTTGCCTCTCCTCTACCAACTAATTAATTCTATATGGCTAAATTAAAACAATTTGACTATGACAAGTAAAATACAATCAATACATGACATGACCTCAATTTTTTTATGATTTAATAAACACAAACATGGATTTTGTAAATTGCATTCAAAATTACAATTTCCTATCATAAAATAAGGACATATACATACACAGGAAATATACAGAATTGATGTGCCAATTATAATGGGTGTATTAACAGAGATATTCCTTTCTCAGTGGCATGTACTGCTAATCTTTTACTTCCTGGATGATCTGGAAAAAAAGAAACTGTCTACACTCAGAATTATCCACTTCCAGCTTTGGGAATCCCTCTGGCTATCGATTAATTGCTGTATTTTCTGTAGTATTAGTGTTCCAGGTCTTAGAACATAAGTTGGCTCTTGGTTTTCCTTTCCATTGTTTGGCAGGTAAGTGTTTAAATAAAGATTACCTCTCCTATGAGACAAATGGAATGGTTGCAGGTAGATAGGTGTCTGCGCTACTCTATCAAGGGCATCACTCAACAATGTGCTCACTCAACAGGTGCTGCATTCAATCTTCACCAAGTCAGGTCTCGATATACATGAGTAAGATCACTACCTGAAATTCCATCAATCACATAATTCTAATGATATCATAAATATGACATTAGAAATGAAATGTAAAAGCCTAAAAACATAACAAGTGAAAACAATAAAAGGAATCTTGTTCTTAGAGAAAACAAACATAGAAGAAAGATAGTCTTGGTGTTCTCAATTAATTATCACCAACATAGTTGTTTGCTCTCACTCCAATCTTCCACTATCAGGTGTTCAAGGCTTAACTAGCAGATGTGCAGTTTCATCTTCACTTATGCCTGTCCTTCAGTTTATAGTTTAAGTAATACCTTGAATGATATGGAATTTGACAATTATGTTGACCATTCTCTTCTTTATCTTTTTCTATTCAGGAAAAGGGTCTCATACATTAAGGGCTTTTAACAATCAGTCCCCCTTGTAATGAGTGTTTGTTTATAAGCAATGTTCAGTTCAGTTATCAGTTTGGGTATCCTCATTGCATTCCGGACATGTCCATAGGGTGCTCAGATCCTCCCCCTCCCCCAGCATATGCATCAGCGTCCGGTGACTAATAGTGCCAGTTCTGTGTTGGTTGACGAGGCGCTTTGTTTTCCCGATGTACCTCCCGCGTCTGGCTGTGCCGATTCTTAATCCCAGGTCTTTCATCCTGGACAGCGATGTGGAATCACTGAAATCAAAGTCCTCTGTTCTCGCCATATCTTTGAGGACGTTAATAACATCGGTACGATCCATGGGCTGGTCATCTACAGGGGGTGCAGAGCCAGCCAGTTTGTCAGCTCGTTCATTTCCCTCGACTCCCGAATGTCCCGGGATTAAGATGAAAGTGACTTTACGGACAACAGACTTCCGCAGCGACTCAGTCCACTGTCTACGTACAGATCCAGCTTCGACCTTCTGAATCATGCTCATTGAATCACTTAGTACACACACGTTGGTATAATGCTGTGATTCCAGCCATATGAAAGCCTGTATAACTGCCATCACCTCCATCGTCATGCTGCTCGTGGTAATAGAGTGGGAACCACTGGATTCTTGAACGGTTCGGCCCGCTGAACGGGCTGTAAATGCCCACGCACTTCTCTGCTGCTTTACAACAGATCCATCTGTATAGATGAGCATTTCGGGGCTATCTGTGTGTTCATAGATGAGCGCGTTAACCTCTGCATTGACAGCGGCAGGGTTCTGCTCTCTGCACCGTCTGTCGAGTGTGATAATGCAGGAGAAAGTGCACTTAAAAGCTGGAGGCACCGGCACCCATTCCTTGCGGGGTTAATACTGGTATGACTGCAGACCTGTCTGACGACATCTTCCGCCCGACCCATCCATGATTTGCCCCTCTTTAGCCTGTCACCCTTTTCTCTGAATATAGCGTCATGCAGAGAGAGCTGCTCATCTGCACTTATTTTTAAGTATGCACGAGCTCTCCAGATCTTGATCCTGTGTTCCATTGTCGGGAAGTCAAGGAGGTATCTCATTGCTACACAGCTGGTGTCTCTCGTGCAGCCCAAAATGATGCGCATGGCTTCGTTTTGTACCTTTTGAAAAGCAATATAAGTACATTACGGTATCCATTCTTGTATAGTATTCAGGTGACTTCTCTTTTTAGTCCAAAGTTTTACAGAGAGTATATTCCCCCCTCTTCACCGTCTCTATACTAAGGTTGCACTTCAGCTATCCGAACCATCATGCTTATTATAATCATTCTCATCATCATCATGATTACATTATTATCATTATTATCATGCTTATGACATTAGAAATCATTACATCATTCTAACATTATTATCATAATCATTATTACATCATTTTTATTACATTACAGTCATCATCGTCATCTTTGTAGTGCATTATTATCATTACACTAGACCATATGTGTTAACAGTACTGACATGAAATACAAAGTGGGATTTTGCTTAAGTTACAAACACAGATGCTGTAATATGCGTAATTTATGGCATGGTGTGTGTCGTGCTTAGCGCACAAAACTAGATTATTGTAACATGAATGATATTTTATGCATAGTGGTGTTATGCGCCGGAGTGTACTAAATTATTATTTAGTTTATGGGTTACGCCGAATCAGTTTTCTGTTGATAGCTAAGGCATTTCACATCAAGTTGCCGGCTACCCTGAGATTGACTGTTGGCTTATACTTCCTCTCTCTCAGCATGTAACTTCACTCACTCAACTCTGACATCATTCATATGTATGGGTGATCATTTCACTCAGTCTATAGACACATTCATATTGGTATGGGTGATCATATAGGAATCATTCATCACACATCCTTCATACTGTCATGTAAGGTGGGTGATTTCCCAATGATAACTTAAAATGTTTACACCATTGACATCACAATGAGATCTCACCCATTCATCAGACAATCATATCTGTATGGATGACAATCATGCATATGTAGGTGCTTTATCCCTGATAAATTCACAGGTTCAATAACAATGATATTACAATCAAATCTCCTCCCTCATCAGAAATTATAATATTTCCTGATTGATAATTAATCATTCATACTGAGGTGGTTTACAAATGATACATTCACATCTGTTTACAATAATGAATCACACATGACATACATTTGTGTGATCATTAGACACACTTATGCAATTCACCCAGGATTTAGCAACAGGAAATCCATGAGTTATCACATGCTCTCATAAAATACATACATTTTAGGTGATATATCCAATTCACATTCAGGCATTATGAATTAAAATACTTCTTGCATGGCGGTTGGTTACGCACTATTATGTGGCACAAACATTATTATTCCCCATGGTTAACAGCCATGTCTATATATTTGCCTTACCCCATGTGTGCTGTACCATCACCCAAATTATGATACCTGTAGAACTCTTTTTGGTTCTCATGTGTTCATGAATTATAAGAAAACTATTTGTTTGTCCATGTGCTCATGTCAAAAAGTAAATCTTCTGGCTAATGTGCTCAATCTACATGACTATACACATTCCACTAATTACTCTATAGTGCTGGCACAGGTAAACTAGTTTTAAATCTTACCAGTGGCCACATGTACCCTATGTACTTACCACTGTACTAAGAATTCTGAGTTTCCTTAAGTCTTAAGTTACTCTAATTCATTGTAGATTAAGGTTAATGCTTAAGAAATAAAATTTACAACATGTGTCTAATGTTTATACATTAACTAAGTTGTTTAGCTGGGAGAAAATAAAACACTGTAGTTTTCTCCTAATGTACAGTTTATCTTATGACTATGATAACTGAGTATAATATTATTTAGTTTGTACTAGATTAAATTCTTAAGAACTCACCATTCCAAATCATTGTAGATTGAGTTGCTTAAGAAATAAATGTACAACTTGGATTAATGCTTATACATTAAATCAGTTGTTTACTTTGGGAGAAAATAAAATTCACTATGGTTATTCTTAATGAATAGTTTATCTATAAACTATAAAAATTAACTATATTCTAATTAACTTCTTAAGAATTCACCACGCGTTCAACCAGTCGACTTACCAACTCTTCTTCTGGGAACAAAAGGCTCACAACTAACTAAAATTTAAAATAATTATATTCACCTCATCCAAACAGGACGACTTCCAACACTTCAGCGACAGGTTTCCGAATCTGGGTGCGATGTTGTAGGCTGATGTTTCCTATCTTCATTTAAAATACTTATATTTAAATCTCATATTTAGACATATTTCATCATTCCCTTCGCCTCAGATCTTCTCCTCGCCTTGTGCTGGCTGGTTCACAAACAGACCGTTTAATTCCTGCATGAGGTATTTATTATGTTTTAGTTGTTCCGGTGGTGACGTCACAATGGGTCGATGAAAAAGTCGGATTACCCCGCAGGGAATGAGGCGGTGTCAAACTATTTTCGTCGCCAGGAATTATTTACTGCATGTTACGCTTGTGAAAATGTAATATATCACAGTCTTCCTCCACAGTTTTCCTCCACAGTTCCTTCTCGAAGATGACGGGATAGTAGACGTGACCGCGTTCTGTCTCTGTGGTTATGGTGCACTAAACACCTTATTAACTATTGTCTTTAGAACAATCAGTAACACTCGCAATAGTCTGCTGTGATGTCTAGGCAGTAAAGATGCTGCACTAACGTTTATCAATTATCTGCGGCAGTCGATATGACTGTGTCACTCAATTCAATGACGTTTACACAAGTGCGTTGATTAAAATCAATATAGATGCTAAATGTGGATCTAGCTGATGATGTTAGTTCTGGGTGTTATCCGTTGATGCTAGCTGTTGATGTTACTGATGATGCTAGTTGGTGATGTACAAATTAGGGTGCGGCCACAACATTGTCCTGTTCCAAAATCTGGCTCTACTCTAACAACGATCGGCGAACTATGACAGTTAATAAACTGTTGATTTAAGGTAAACCACTTTTGATTTAAATTAACAAGTTTGGAAATGTCTCAACTTGGACTGTCTAAACTTGTGCCCTTCTGTTGTGCTGAAATTCAGCGAAGAGAGTGAGACCGAATAATGGTTAGGGGTCCCCAGGTAAACGTTGCCGTGTCAGATTTTCTATTCTGCGCTTTCGATTGGGCAACTGACCTTTTGGTCAGTTGGCCTTCAGTTTTAATAACTGAACCAAATTTATTATTCCACACCAATTTTATGTAATACGTGTATCTATCCGGCACCGTGGCCGACGTGTTATGGACGTGGTTGGTGATCCTGCATACCAGCGTTCGAAACACAGCTGCGCGCGATTTGGTAGCAGATTGCGTTTCGTTGATTTTTTACGAAATGATATGGGTGCCGGTCTTTCAGAATGCAATGGCAAACTACTGACTGTAAACTTGCCAAGTCATCACAACAGTAAAAATGCTGGTGTTGATAGCAACGTCCTGTAAAGGATATGCAACTAACTTAACGTATATCTAATTATATTACTAAACTTTGTTAAACATTAGCAACGGATAAGTTTTTCTTTTTATTACATAACACTGCTCTCCTTTAATTTCCCGTGGACCTGCTTAAGTCTGATTTATGTGTTCCGTGTAGTTTACCTGTTCCTCTTTTCCACAGTAGTCTAACTTCTATTAATCATTTTATACTTCTTCATGTCTTAGAATGTAACCACCCCATTACAGCCTCATTTATAGTATTATTTTAAGACGTTTTGTTCCATTACATTTTTCATAACATATTCGTGTGTCAGTTTGGCAGTCCAGCTAGTTCTTGTAATTCTTCGGTAACTACCTCGTCTTGAATGTCTCCATAGACTTTGTAGCTGCTGTATCCATGGACCATATTTCAGAACGACGAATTTAGATTTACCAAATGTATACTTTTTTAGTTGTATATTTTGTGTTGTCAATATTTGCTTGCTTTTTATTTTTCTCTAAATGATCTCGTTTCCAAAGCATTGTTCGTGTAGATCAAGAGAAATTAATGGATTGAGTAGATAAAAAAAATTGTGGAGGATATGTTTTGATTAAATCATACAAGTTTTATATTGGATGTTACGTCAGAAAATAAACATGCTCTCATTTCTCTTGACCTCTGGTGGTCTGTATGTCACAATCCATATAGATTCTACATGTTGCAGTTTTTGTAAAGCAATGTTTGTTCTTATCATTTCTGTCATCGCGTTTCCATCATCTAGTGGTGTCTGTGGCTATATGGTCAGGTCGTGGCGGATCGTGGCTGTAGCTGTGGAGCTCATGCTCTGAAGGCGCTTACGACAGGTCCCTCTGCGAAAAGAAACCGAACGTATGGGATAAAACCCAGAGCAATGAAGTCGTCCTTCTTGCCTTAAAACCCCCTTTTATTTTCATCGCCAGTCAGCGGTTTACTTCGATATTCAAACCTACGCACTTTCTGTAATCTGTCTCCATTTATAAATACGAGTCTATATGTCGGCTTGTAATCTGTGCAGGTTGTCTTTATGTTTTAATTTTTGTGGTATTGCTATGTATGTGTTATGACTTGGAGAACTTGGTGACGACTGGCAGGATCGAGGGGAATAGACCAGGGGAAGACCGAGAGGTAAATACCTGGATGGCTTGGCCACGTGGCATGGCCGAGACAGGAACACGGAGCTGATCCACGACTGTTGTGATCGTGTGAGATGGCAGAACATGACCACCCACGCTTATCGACATGGCACATGATTGATGGATGGATATATTTTTTGTTTTTCAATTTGTTTTTGCACTGATTTATTTAGTGTATCTATCCCCGTATGTGCTGATAGATATACTGTGTCGTCAGCACACTGAAATTCAGGTATTACTATTTCCTCAGTTCAAAGTACCATACTGTCAATATAATATTGTTTCTAACATTTCTCATTATGTTTTCTGTATGTAAGTTAAACAGATAAGAGAGCAAGACGAAACAGTTTCTGACTACCTGTTATATCAATCACATTACTGGTTTCCAAAATATGGCGTCTAATTCGTGGCATGAGCGATTTCCGGTGTGTAGGTTTTACCAGGTTACCAGAGTCTTGTGTTTATTATGCTTTCAATCCAATTCGGTATGTGTTCTATCACACCATTATTCAACTGTCCTTCTTTTCTGCCAATGTAGGTAGACTGACACCTATATTGAAATTGGCAAATGCAGTTGAATTTGGAGTACAGAGAGACATGTTTTTTTTTTCACTGCTGGAATTTGTAAGGTGTGGTGGTTTTACATCTAATAACTGCAGCATTGAACGTTCGTCCTACCGCTGTAGTCAGTCGGTTCAGGAACCGTTGTATTACGTCATACAGTCGAAAGTTTAGTTAGATAAATACTTTAAGGTTGAGGACTGGTGTTTCCTTAGGTGTTGGTTTTGACTAATGGCAGTGGCGCTTTTTAAATTACCAATAAAAGTGTAAGGTATGTTTGAGAGTTTCAAATTACTAGCGTGTCTTGTGTGCACATTTTCCTGGCCCAATCATACAGGATCCGTGCAAAGCCGTGTTTGAATTGAAAAGCTCCTTAGCTGTCAAAATGTTGACCTGTCTATGTTTCTTTAAGGTAAACTGATATTTAAAGTTATAAAGTTAGCCGAGGCCATTGCCATTCATACGGAAAAGCTAACTTTGTGAAAACAAAAAGTAATAATAGTTCGATTAAAATTGCCGTGGTAGACAATTCACATTACTATGTGAATATGTGTCTTTTCTTGAAGGATTTGTCTTATTGATTTAGGTTGTTTTGTTATTTCTGCAGTCTGCACCCGACGAGAAGCAATGAAACATGCTAGGCAATACATTATGTAATCTATTATATGTGCCTTGTTCAAATTCACTACGGGAAAACACCTGTTCTATATTATACCAGTCGTTGTGTCATCACATATTCTTACGGCTGCCTTATGTTTGGTTTATAGGTTTTAAATGGTCTATATTAAGTGCAATGTGAAGCAAATTTCTTGCATTATGTTCCTTAATTCTTCATATTCTACATAGTTAAATGAATTTTATTAGTCTATAAAACAGGATGCAGGTCTACGTATACTCTCTGGTATGTTCTATAATTACTCTCAAGTTAAATATTTTGCCACGTCTACTTATATTTCGTCTTAAACCATACTGTACTATGTTTTTGTTGCCTTCCATTTTATTATCGAATCGCCCTATAATCATTCTTAATAATACATAAAACACTATGCTTCCGTGGCTCATCGAGGCAACAGCTCTGAAATTATTGCATAATTTCATGTCGCCTTTTTTATTACTGCGATATATTATCGTCATCCATTTTGTTGCTCAGATTTATGTGTTCTATATCTTTTCACATAGCATGTGATTAATTTTGATACTGCGTTCTTCGCCAGCTGCAATAAATTTCCCTCTGATGTTATTACATTCTGGTGCGTTCCATTTCTTTTAGGCTGCTTTCCCCTTATTTAAATTCGTCTAGCTTTGCTTCTGGCTTTTAATTTTGATATGCTAATTACACGTTTGTATTTACCTTCTCTATCTTTATATATTCATCTCTGCAATATTCTTTTCACCTTGTAACAGGACAAGGTGGGTTTCTGGGGTCTAGTGTAATGTACTTCAGTGTCACTTTTTATCTAATGTAGTCCCACATGGGACAATAGAGAAAAGACTATAATCTCTTCTGTGATTATCTCTAATCTATGTCTGACACATCCAAGGAAATGGCACAATTCTTCTTCACCGAAGAAACGGGGGGGGGGGGGGGGATAATTTTAATTATAGAAAATTTGTCCCCAAGATAATCTGGATAGAGGTTGAAAGCGACTGTTAGAAATGTCGCAAACTCCTAGAAGTATACCCGAGAGCAGTCTTGTCGGGACTACATCATCAAGGTTGCTGGAGAGTACGGTATATAACGTCAGGATGTTTGGATAGGTTCGTGTTTCAGTTTGTGTAGGAGGTCACCTGATTGACTGAGGACTCCTCCCTTAGCTACTCGATTGTTCTCACGAGGCATGAGCACCTTCAATAGCCCTTTGTGAGTAGCGCTGAGTGGTCACTTGATGGAGGCTTCTAAGATTTCAGGACATCTCCACTTCAGGGTTCATACCATCGCCTACAGAATGCCATCTGAGATTCTGGACACCTGAGTTATCTCGAAGAGAACATCAATCTTGACTATGGTTAAGAAGGACTCACGACGTAGTCCCCACTTGAATAAGGGAAGCCCTTCATTTTGGAGAATGGTCTTCAAACATTTGAGGACGCTGATGGTGATAATACGCAACAATTGAATCCTGTAACCCAACAACAAAACAAGTGAACTTCCTCAGTTTACGAATACCCCAAGTCCTGTATCACTTTTTTCTAAACACTCTGCTGGGTCTTTCAGCTCGTCAGGAACAGACCAATACCTTAAGTCTATCCAACAAGACATCCTCTATGTGTGTGAGTGTGTGTGTGTGTGTGTGTGTGTGTGTGTGTGTGTGTGTGTGTGTGTGTGTGTGCCCGCGCGCGCGTGTCGGCGCACTGTCTCTGTGCCGCCATGGAATGATGATGATTATCTGAGTATCAGCTGTAACTTTCCTATGGTGGGATTACATCGAATGCTCTGGATCTGAGGAGGTACATTTCAGGTAAATTTCCGCGATCAGGCACTTCCCGTAAGCTACAGGTTGTAAACTTGTCCATCAAAACTATTTAACCAGGCGCCGCCAGAAAGGTCTAGCCATTTTCTGTCCTGTTCGCCTTCTCACGGTTGACCTGTCACTGAGATCAAAACAATGCTGGCATGGATTGCATGATTCTATCCAAGAAAATAACCGAAAGGTTGACCGACCTAATATATTGATTGAATGGGTTCTTATCTTCAATAACACTTATATTATAAATTCCTACTATGTTCTGTTGTAGATCTTCGCAAGATTTCAGAGACAAAGATATGAATACAACTTTCTACCCCCGTGGTCAGATATATTTTCCTTCAGACTGAGGCTCTGAAGTCACGTCTGAGCAAACCGTGAATTCGGAACAAAGCATCGAAGATTATTCACTATCCACGAGACGAGGCAGGTCCTGGATGGCACAGGCAGAACTTTCTATAAGTCAGGTGTGTGATCTAGAGACCATTGGCTTGCCGTAGATCCCTTTCTTCTGAACAATAATAATAAATGGAGATCTACCACGAAGCAGTTGTACTCGTCAATGCGTCACGATAACAAAATTTCAAAGTTTCTCACCTTAATGAACTGGTAAACAGGAACATAAAACACGCAGGTCAGCAAACAATTCAAGTCCTTTAATTTTCGGCCTTGCAGAATCATAAGATAAAAATTCCAGTGGTCTCATAGCGCTCCCTTACCACAGGGACACATCTACTAAAAATTAACCAGGAATATATATCAAACTCTGTACCATTTGCCCTGACCGTCTGTCTTCCATTCCACAGTTCATTTAGATCTTTGTTGTCTCGTTCGTTCAAGATTTGTCTAGGTTCGTTTCCCTGTTCTTCTGTCCATCCATGGATTCTTATCAACAATCGTTCCCACTTGTTCTTCACTTGAAGATCATTGAATCACCGCATCCAAATATCCACTTGTCAACGAATTCCGTTCCACACTTGAAAACACAACCGGTTCTTAATCTCTCTCCACAGCGTATAGGTCGTTAGGTTTACGTTTTTTGTGACGCATCCTGTCTCTTTGGTTTCCTAGTGCACTGTCCACTTTCCTATCCCTTGGGATTTTACTTTTATCCTTTTTTCATGATGTGTATCTGCCATCGATGTATGGCATTATGCCCCCTCACAGATAAAATGATAGAATCATTTCTACATATATATACATCATGTGATATAAAACCATGCACAATGGCGTTGCTGACATTATGAGGCATATGTAGTGCTGGGTATGACGTTATGGCCCTTAACTTCCCCCCCCAAAAAAAAATTATATAACGGCCACGCCCATCAGTTCACACCCACGGTGAACGTCGTGTGGTGCCGGCCTGTGGGAGGGCCGGTCCAACTAATGATACCATGAGTCCCTACCTTGTTCAAATGAACAAGTGTCCTGACTCTAGGTTAAAACCCGGAGATGTGGACGAGGGTTAGTAATAGGTACCAAGCAGTCATTCTCTGTTGATGCTCAATCCTGTCGCTGATTGCTGTATCCATTGGATGTTTCTTGTATCAAATAAGTGAGGTGGATGCCATGTTGTTTGCTGTGCTACCTTTAGAGACATTCTCTTACTATCACGTGACATTCATTGTAGTGGATTATCCTGTGTGATAATATTAGAACCCCTTGACCATTCTCGAATTCAAATAATAATAATTATTAACACTTCATTGGCACCTTTCCGTCTTGACAGACGATAGTTTGGTACATTGTGCTTCAAAAAGGCTTAATAACTACGATCCATGGCGGTGGCGGAGTGTGGCTGGTAAGGCCAATTCTTGCTGCAAATGTTTGCCCACAGTAGGTGCATGTGAAACATGGTCATTTCCACCATTTTGCACCATCTTACGTCTCTCACGCTCTGTGTGTGCTTTATCTGCAATCATTTTCTCCTTTGTCTTTATTCCAATTTCTGATAGTTGCCCTCCATGCAACACGTTCAGCGGCGACGTGCTCCCAATGTGCATTATCAATGCCTGTAGCAATCATGTCCTGTAATTATTAACACTGAATCTTTAATTAACATTTAACTATTCTACTAACATAACTAAACTAATATAACTGAGTTAACTATAATACTAATTACGAATTCATATATATCCATTTACAGATAATATACTACCAATATAATATTAAGTTATACACTATTCGCTTTTGTCATTCCAATTAATTAAATCACACATAATACTTAGTCCATAGTTTGAATAAGAATTCCTGATCGGATCACATCCATACAGTACAAAGTTCTGTTGTCCGACCAATTGACACATGGATACGAATAGAAACAACAAGTTCTGTCATTACAACACGTGATGAAGGTAACAGTTCCGTAAATCCAGCACTCGAAATATGCAGGAATACTTGCAATGTCACGACACCAGTTACTTCCTGATGTCTCTGGTAAAATTGAAAAATCAGATATGTATCTATTTGACTACTTTATATAGTAAAAAACTGTCATTTACTGCCAATAGATTACCCTGCGGTGTATGGCAGAGGGGTCTTTGAGCCTTTGAGTTGAGAACTTTATATAGTAAATTAATATATTTCAATCTGTTAGTTGCTATGTTCATTGCTATTTTAATTAGGTGCGATATGTAACCTATATATTAAACTTTTCTACAATCTATGAACAATACAATTAAATAATAAGAACAAAAGTGAACAACTGTGAAGCAGACCTATCTATTTACAATCGACTAAGAAGATCATTAAGAATGTAACTGATTAGAATCTCGCAGATCATAAATATAGTCTTGTTTAGAATAATCATAAATCTCAAAGATTCAAGTGTCGTAAAAGAATAAAACAGAATTATAATATGATATTCTGATTCAACGATAATAAATACATATTTACTCAAATAATAATTATATAACTTATCAATGTTCTGTAATATAGATATTCTTAATAACAATTATTTGAAGAATAGAGAACTGAAATATTTTCCAAGAAGAATTGTAGAAATATGAGATAGTGTGAATACCTCTGAAAAGTATTGATTCCTATGAGAAAAGATTGGAATAACTACGTTATAAGACCCTAATGCAGTGTTTCCTAACCTTTTTTGTACCATGCCCCACTTAAGCCTTTCTAAAATTCATATTGCCCCCCTCCCCAGCCCCACGCCCCCCCCCCCCCCTCAACATATACATTATTTTTAATATTCACAAATTGAAATGTTCACTAAAACAACTTGAATGATAGGTTTTAGGAAGAAATCAGTAGGTAATTATTGAGCAAACACAGTAAGTAAATTTTCAAAACATATAATGGAGAACTGAAATTCAAGTACAAAATAATTTTAATGAAAGATTTTTCTATATTATTGTAATTATTAGTAATTATTTATTATTTAAATTTAGTGAGATCCTTGCGCTTGATGCTTGCTGCAAAGAGATCTTATGTCAGGTTCCAATGTAGTTAGTCTTAAATCTCCCCGTTTTGTTATATTCAGCCAATTTCTTCCATTTTCGAATTGCCCCCTTAACAATCGAATTGCCCCCCTGTGGGGCGTGGGCCCCACGTTGGGAAACACTGCCCTAATGTATCTGTAATGATTTAATTATTTAACATGTTTATTCATTCTCTCACTCCTTCTTTCCATCTTTATTCCTTTTTTCTTTCTTACATACTTATGGTGTTTCTTTACTGTAGTGCATGCCAATGTCTGTACCTTTCAACTTTGTTGATTTGAATGCTGTTATAGTTTTCGTTCGTGTGAATAGTGGGAATAAGCTATGTTTAGTATATCTGCACACGACATAAGCCAAGTAGATAGAATAAATAAAGATCAATGTATATCGATCAATGACTTGTGTGCAATTTTTATTGACTTGTGAGTGAATATCTATTATATGTATTTTCATTCGTGTGAATACATTTGCAATCTGTTTCTTAAAATGTGTGTACATCTTTGTAATGTCATTACCATACCCCTTTGTTTGTGAGTATATGTTCGTGACGACATATGTAACCTGTGATAATGTTGATTTAAGCTAACTCAACATCTGGGTAATAAATATAGTTACAATATCCCATTTCATCTGTTGTTTGTAACCATTGTATTTAACTCTTGTTCTCTTTTTGTGTGCTACGCCGTTCTTGTTAACAGTTAGCGGAACTTGTAATAATTGTATATTTTCTTCTTGTGATATGTGGACTTGGGTTCTTGTGAGTGCCACGACTGGTTTGTGTTGTATAGTTTGAACGTAATTTTTGACATTAGGGATGTTACCAATTATCAACCCAGCACATGGGTTTGGTAGTACCTGCTGCACATACTCTACCTTCATAATATGGGCATTTTATGCTGACCCATGCGGTCTTGTACGTTTCTATTGTACCCCCAAATGTTCTGCAACAATGTTATTATGTGTAAAGTCATTTTTGTTCACTAAGTTTGTGACTAACTCCTGTAATATCAGATCCTGTGTCTCTAAAACAGGTTGTTTGTGAACCATTAACCCACGCTTCGTGGATCATAAGAGTACCTTTTATGAGTGCATGCTGCATTCGCTTCATGTATATGCTTCTTGTGGGCTGATGTGAGGTCATCATCATTATTATGACCTTCCTTATCTGTTCTGTTGTTGTATGACTCTATAATAGCTGCGTGTGTGTCCTCTAGATCATCGGAATCGCTACTACTAGACAACACATATGCATTACTTGCCTCCTTCCAAGTATTTTTCATGGGACATGACTTACTGGTATGTCCATACGCCCTACAAGAAAAACATTTAATACTCCTCTTGTAGGAGTCATACTTACTTCTTTTCTTAGATGTGATGTCACTCAAGTAAGCTGGATACCCTGGATGTTTATCACACATCTCAAGTGATCCATGAGAAAGTTTGCAGTACTGACACTGTGTGAAGTGACCTTTTCTAAGTCTGTCTCCCTCTTTATTGGAGTATTGATATGGACCACTTCTATTCCTATTATTAAATTTCTTAAACTTACCATTGCCTTTCTGAATCTGGCGCTCGCTCCTATGACAAGCTCTGGTTGTGCACAATTAGGCAAATATGTCACGATGTGCATTATAAAATGATTCTCCTTCTGATTCCATCTCACTAAGATATTAACACTTATTTTCAACCAGAAAAATAGACATAGATTCTGGTACAGCAGAAAGAAGTTTATCTCTTATTATTAGATCTCGAATTTTCTCGAAATCAGACCCAATATCAGCTGCTTTCAGCCATTTGTCAAAGCGTGAAGAAGTTTCAGAAACAAAGTCAAGGAAAGTTTGATTAGGTATTGGAGTAAGAGTCTTGAATTTTGTACGCAAACCCGATTCATCCAAACTAAAATGTGCAAGAAAACGGTCTCGCATGTATTTGTAGTTGGTTCGCCAGTTCTCAGGTATTAACTCTATCACTTTCAAAGGTTCCAGAGCGAGGTGTCGATGAAACAAAATTGGTATGTCCTGCTCAGGAATCTTATAGAATTTTACTAAAACCTCGAAGTTAGTAATCCAGGAACTTACCCAATCACCTTGTTGGAAGTTACGAAACAAACCTTGATACTTCTGGACTGGATCATTATTTTTAATGTGTATCTTCTCACGTTCTATCTCAGCTTCACGATCCAGTTCTAATGACTTGACCTTCAAATTATCTTCTACTTCTTTGTACTTCCAGAGTGTTTCGGCCGCAAGTTTTCTTTCTCAAACTGCCAGTTGCTTGTCCTTCATCTCCGTCTCTGTGGCTAGTTGTTTTTGCTTCATTTCTGTTTCTGCGGCTAGTTGCCTTTTGCTTCATTTCTGTTTCTGCGGCTAGTTGCTTTTCCTTCATCTCTTTATCAGCTGCTATCCTCTCCCGTTCCAAAGCTAATTCCTTTTCTTTAGCTGCCATTTTCTCGCGTTCCAAAGCTAATTCATTTTGCTTATTTGCCATTTCCATTTTTTTAACTCTTTCTCAAGTGCCAGTCTTTCCTGTCTTTCTTCTCGTTCACGAGCTGCTTGAAGTTGTTTCAGCTTCTTTCTCTTGCTGCCAATCTTTCTTGCCTTTCCTCTCTTTCACGTGCTGTTTGTTGCATCTGGAATTCTTTGAACTCCTGTTTCGCCCATGTCCTAAGGTCTGAGCCGGTCAACTCAGACTTCTCACCTATGTCCATGAAGTCTTGAAGTGACGTCATGTTGACCTAATCTAGTTATTACTACTCCAGCTGAAAAAATGTAAAGGAGTGCAAAAAATTGCAAAGAGCTCGAGGATGTGCCACTACGCTCAAATCAGACAAAACAATATATCAAATGTTAAACAAAATGTCAACTGCAACTCAACAACAATGTAGAATTGAACAACAACAAAATTCAGCAGATATTGCGATAAAATTATCCTAACTATTATTCTATGTATACAACAGAAAATAGTATTTAAAATATATTCAGTATAAAGAATCTATAACCCTAGACAGTTACAAACAAGAGAAAACGATTTGACAAGTAACGTAAAGACATCTTCACTCTTATAAAAGATAATAACACTGACCACAATGCAGATCTCAATTTACTCTCTATATTACTGCACTCTAACAAAACAACAATTAATTACTTACAATACGTGAGATTGATACAAATAGCTTCGTACCGACCTGACGATTGTAAGTGTATGCGTCTTCTTAAATTAGTACGATAATATTAACTAATTCGAAGGAGAGCACCACCCAACCACCCGCTCTGTTAATTTAGAGTTAACGTATTCATTGTTAACTAGTTAGTTATGACTGCACCTAATTAAAATTACACATGCAACAACCAACATATCAAAATTTGTACTGGCCTTGTTGACTGTTGTTGATGTGTTTCGTAGCGTTATGTCAAACAATTCAACAGGTGGTGTGTCCGTTTCTTAGATACTACAATGAGTGTAGTACTGTAGACTGAAGCAGCGATTGAATGGTATTCGTGTCTGTAACGATAGTGTAATTATTTTACACTAGACACCTTAGGCCTAGCACCTGTCACCGATTTCTGAAGCAGACTTGATCGGTGGTGGTGTATAATCGTAGACCTTCCTCTGCGCATGCTGTGTAGTGATCTGTGCAGTATTGTTATCGATCCGTGTGGCAGTGTCCTAATGTCCTGGCGTCAGTATAGTGGTGTAGGTCCAGATACAAATAAGTGCAAATAATGTGTAAAGTCCAAACAAACGTCCTAAGTAAAGTCCAGATTTCCTTGATAACTATGGTGGAGGGAAGCGTAGGTGGTGCAAGTAACGTCCATAATGTACAGCATCCATCTTGGCATCTGACGTCATCTCAATTTCCAAGTACGAGTATAATAATGGATAGTATATAAATGTCCAAATACGCAGTAAATGTCCTTTACGCCGCTAATGCAGACATGAAGGAGTGTCGGCAGCAAATACAAATCATGTAGCTATCATTCTTTCTGACGTTCAACGTCTATACATTATAGACTGCAACCTAACATGAAAGTACTTGAGGAGATCAATGTCCAACAAATGTAGATGGCTAAGTGATTTAGCGTCCCAAAAACAAGTCCACACTTCCTATAATCTTCTTCGTGTGGAAACGACACTGCATGAATGTACCACACAATTAAAACGTTCTCCTAAACTTATGCAGATTGCAAAAGAATTAATATCTTCCTAAATTAGTTGTAACTTATATGCTGTTGAACAGTTTTGTACTCTCTCTGTATGTTTTTTTACGTGGGGTGTTACGGTTTCCGGAACGTGATGTTTAGTCCGTTCCAATCGATCCTGGTGTGCATATTCCCTGTGTAGTGTGTAACTCTTCGTAGCTGGATTCTTCTGATGCGCAAAGTGATATGTAATTTGGCGGGAATCGTGTTGACAACAATTCATTTGGCCCGAGATGAGACACCACTTTGCCTTGACGTAACTCCCGTTCTTCTGAACAATAACGATAAATGGAGATCTACAACGAAGCAGTTATACTCGTCAATGCGTAACGATAACAAGATCTCAAAGTCTCTCACCTTAATGAACTGGTAAACAGGAACATAAAACACACAGATCAGCAAACGATTCAAGTCCTTTAATTTTAGGCCTTGCAGAATCATAAGATAAAAATTCCTCGTAGCGCTCCCTTACCACAGGGACAACATCTACTAAAAATAACCAGGAATATATATCAAACTCTGTACCATTTGCCCTGACCGTCTGTCTTCCATTCCACAGTTCATTTAGATCTTTGTTGTCTCGTTCGTTCAAGATTTGTCTAGGTCCGTTTCCCTGTTCTTCTGTCCATCCATGGATTCTTATCAACAATCGTTCCCACTTGTTCTTCACTTGAAGATCATTGAATCACCGCATCCAAATATCCACTTGTCAACGAATTCCGTTCCACACTTGAAACCACAACCGGTTCTTACTATCTCTCCACAGCGTATACCCTTTGTCGTTAGGTTTACGTTTTTCGTGACGCATCCTGTCTCTTTGGTTTCCTTGTGCACTGTCCACTTTACTATCCCTTGGGATTTTCCTTTTATCCTTTTTTCATGATGTGTATCTGCCATCGATATATGGCAACCATCAATCGTGAAAGAGAGTAGGTGGAAGTCCCGGAAGACATGACGGACTGGTACAATGTAATAATAACACTGGATCGTGAGTGCAGAGAATGGCAGCGGGCCGCACCGAGTTTGAAGTGCAACAGCTGATCCAGAGCAACACACATCAAGGTGACATTGTCATCTACTCCGATGGGTCAGTGGTGAGAAATAGACGTAGTGGCTGGGGCTTTATTGCAAAGGCTAATGGGCTAGTCTTGAAAAAGGAGGGTCTGGCATATGAGACTACGACCTCCAGCATGAGAATGGAGTTGGAGGCAGTAACAGCGGCATTCCGGTGGCTAGAGGAGACTACTGCAACACACGTTGTACTCATTACGGATTCAAAGAGTATGCTTAGCAAGGTGGAGAAAGGAATGTTTCGTGTGGAATGGCTCTCGTCGCTTCAGAGGTCACAGATCGTGAGAATTGTGTGGATATTTTGCCCTGGCCATGCGGGTGTACGAGAGAATGAATAGGCTAGCAGGGAAGGCACTTCTTGGTGGAATTTTTCCTATGGGCAGGGGGAGGTGGTCGTGCGCTTGTTGGACCAGGTGAGAAGGCGGAGGAACAGATTGAGAACCCATATGTGGAAAGAATGAGATTGCGGGGGATCGGCAGGGGTTCTGGAATAATTTCAAAGCTGAGAGGGAAGACCAGGAGAACTTTTAATCAGATAGCGGCGGGAACGATTAGTAGTGTGACTCTTCGATGGCTGTTGAACGAGGGACGGAGCACGTAAGGGAATGTCCTGAGTGCAGTGATATCGGTTCTTAACTCAACTCAACTCACTATTCACGAAGTTTATTAAAAATATACGAATTTTCTGTAAGTTCTGGTGAATTTTCTGTGTAACAATTTACAGATTGTACCTGTTTCACCGGAAACAGAAATTTTTACTGTTCCCATACGACGAAAGTCACGGAAAAGAAAGTATGGATTAAGTGCCACTCGGGGTACAAGAATGATATAGAACACGAACTCTGTATGTTCCAAGGGGTGGAGCTATTAGAGGGATTTTGTTGACCGGACTTCCTTAAATTATGTGACACATCTATTAAGAATTTCTTCATGTTCTCTCATGGTGCTTCCACTCTTGTCCCTTATAGTATTTATCATTGTTCTGGCCATTATTTTTATTTCTTTTAACATTCTGTGATCTCTCCCAATTCTGTGACGTTCTTCCATCGCTACACAATTGTCGGGTAAGAATTGCAACCTTTTCTCGTCGTACCTTCTTTGTTATTTTTCTTGTTAGGTATTTAATAGGCCTCCTGTCTTCATCATTTTGCTTTTCTCTTCTAAACTCTAACCTATCATTTGTAGTCCAGTATATCTTTCCGGCTATTTGAAGTGCGTCAATATTTTTGGCTGATGATGTTATGAAATCTCTAGCGTGCTTTAATAATTCATCCAATGGCATCTCTTGTTGGACTGACATCAACATTTCGAATCCTTTCCCATTCTTCTGGTATTTTGTTGGGATTATAGTCGGCTCGGTCAGGTTCTTTCCAAAATTGTCTGGGTTAACTTTTAGTACTGTCATTAATAGTTCAAAGTTATTACCACTGTTAGCACTTGGCACGTTTCACCCACTGTCAGCACTTGGCAGCTGTGTTAAAATATAATGTACTTGGTTTCGTGAGCCCAGCTCCCCATCGAAAAGGATTTTTTTTTTAAAAATAAATAAATTTAGTCCCTAAAGCTCACAACGGGCACCAAGAAATGGCCTGGGAAATAAATGCGGTCTGTGTGATAGTGATCACAACACCCATCGAATGCCGACTGGTCAATAAAACTATGGATCTAATACGCCTGTGTAAATGGGTCCCTTACTGTTCTGTTTCTGGTATTTCCATCCGCGTATGTTCAAGTAAACACCCTTCTAAGAGGTTGAAACATTGTACAGGCTTTCATCAGCTGGTTCTCCTTGTAGAAAGTGATCAGTTTATCCCCTGCCCCATTTCGATTCCAAATGCAGTCAAGCCTCGGTTTTCGTTGCCTTTGGTTTTCGTCGGTTTTGGTTTTCGTGAATTTTTTCCAGCGAAAAATTTGTCTCGGTTTTCGTCGGTTTCCTCGCATTTCTTCGACCTGCCTGTGTGATCTCGCTGCTAATTTTGC
>JACEFZ010001261.1:205000-292500 GCA_014155875.1 Cepaea nemoralis
AAATAGTAAATTGGAGAACTTAGCGATAAATGGCAAGATTGAGGGGAAAAGAACAAGAGGAAGGCTGGAAAGTAATTACCTGGATGGTTTTGACACGTGGTTTGGTCGAGACAAGAACACAGAGCTAATCCACGACTCTGGTGGTCGTGTGCGATGGCGAATAATGTAGGGCTTAACTTCCTCATCAGTGGAAAGGCATAATTTGCTTAATTACTATGAGAGCAGTGGCCTTCCATTTCACGTTTTAGATTAGTACAGCGTCGAATTAGCGACTTGATTGATTGATTGATTGATTGATTGATTGATTGATTGATTTAGGAACCGACATCACAGCATTCGGGGCATTCCCATAAGCGCTCCGTCCCCATCCTCAGCAGCCAGCGAAGAGTTCAAACACTAATAGTACCAGTAGCAATCTGATTACATAATGGGTTAATATTTTAAACCATGTCAGAATCGTTCCCTGTGTTGTTATATACATTGGTATAGAAATACATAATAATACATATAATGGCATCGAAATACATAAGAAATGCAAGTTGTATTTTAAGACATGTGGTGTTCAATCTTTACCACTTGCCAAGTTACATCCTCTCGATGGATGGTTACCTAAGTTGCAATATTGACCCAGTCAGATCGGTAGCAACAGCTTTCCAAGCAACTACCTCGCAACCTTGAAAAAAAAGTAATAATATGCTCTTTGTAAACAAAAAACATCTGGTAAGACCGTAATACGACCTATTTATAAGCCGTATTCTCGTCTCCCGTCTCGTCTTTCCTCTGAGCGTCGATCGTCAGCCAGATCCCCTCGTCACCGCTCGCTGTCGCATTCTTGCCAGACCATGGTGATCCATTTGCTCCTCCGAAGTATACACGTGCTCCCACAAGGCCGCAACCACTTCTGCCTTATCATGCATCAATATTCCACTAAGTTTTGAAGAGCCAGCCAATCTGTCCGCCTGTTCATTCCCCAGCACACCAGCATGCCCCGGAGAAAAGATCCAGACGATGCTTGTCACCCGTGACTTCCGAAGAGAAGCAAGCCACTCTGCACGAAGCTTGCCTGTCCGCACCCTGTCAGAGTTTTAGACTTGGCTCGTTATCCCTAACACATGTGAGACAAGTACAAGTACAACATGATTGGACTTGAGACACAACGACACGAAGTTCAATGGATTTATTTACCGATCACATGCAATACGATCTAGTTTGGCATGTGATAATCATTACATTACATATATGGTACATCAATACACTTACAGACAACCCACAGCTTACAGTCTATCTCACAAGATGCACAAGCACTCGACTTTCGGGCACAGAACTACACAAGCCTTTCTCTCTCTATACGTCCTGTCTGGTCCGATTACCCCAAGCTGTCTGTCTGTTTCTCGCAACGCGCTTGCCCTCTGTGGATTCGCTTCACGAGGCCTGCGTGCGTCTTGCGTTGTCCTTGCCTGACCGCTGGCTATTGCGTCAGCCAGCAACCTGTAGGCAGGTGACTAATACTCGCCTGGCGGGCGTAACGATGTCCTTGCATCCCAGTTGGGAATTATTCGCCTGGCGGGCGTAACGATGTTCCTGCATCTCATTCCAGATTCTGACACGCTACCCCAGGGCTTTTCATGAAAGATGTCATCTTTCATGTATACTCTATATACATAGTGGGTTAATATTTTAACCATGTCAGAATTGTTCCCTGTGTTGTTATATACATTGGTATAGAAATACATAATAATACATATAATGGCATCGAAATACATAAGAAATGCAAGTTGTATTTTAAGACATGTGGTGTTCAATTTTTACCACTTGCCAAGTTACATCCTCTCGATGGATGGTTACCTAAGTTGCAATATTGACCCAGTCAGATCGGTAGCAACAGCTTTCCAAGCAACTACCTCGCAACCTTGAAAAAAAAGTAATAATATGCTCTTTGTAAACAAAAAACATCTGGTAAGACCGTAATACGACCTATTTATAAGCCGTATTCAACGTTGGAGTTCCGACCTCATTTGGCCATGAGCTCTTCCGTCGGTCTACAACGTCGGTAACTCTATACCATGCCCAGTTGATGACTTCCTGGAGTGTTAACAATCTGGCAACACCATGGCTATTTATATACAACACATATTCAAATACATTTCAATTTATCGCCCTTGGTGTAATAATGTAATAACAATTAACTGAAAGGGACATAATTTTAAACAATATTAAATTTAATAATCTACAATTATTTTTCTATTTCTCAGCGTCATCGCTTGATGCTTTTCCATACTAGCGAAAAAATGTCGATAGTATGAATAAGTTAATCAAGATATGATTCTAAGATTACACTAGATGAAACACTATTAATACACAATTCGTGTATTCGAGATTGATGACTCTTAAACATTTTAGAAGCGTCATACCTTTTTAAGGTTTTGTTTGTCGTCTGCTAATTTTGGACTAAATTTCTAAATTATCCGGAAGTACACACGAACAGCTGATGTTGAAAAATTCTATAACACACTTGTTCCGGTCTGATGTAGCAACTCGGAATGTAACTGTTCTGATCGTTCATGTGTTGGATGTTTCGCTGGAAAACTTCTGGATTTCGTTGACTGCAGTGGTGTAAATGTCAAAGTTCAGTTCACTCTTTCACACACGGATCAAAAATATCACTGGAAATGTTCCACTCACAGATACCACTGATAAATTGGATAGTTCGCTTGCGGTAAGTTCAGAGCGAATGTGGCACTGTTCTTGTTTCGTAGTATATGTACAATTAATATTGTTCGCTTTCTACCACACACTACACAATTATTCAAAACACTTAATACAGTAATAATAAAATAAGAAAATTATATATAATGGGATTAAACCCTATCACATCATATAGTAGACACATAGCTTTTTGTGGAAAAAAAAAATCTTCACTGATGGCTGTGTTGTTCTGAGTGTATTGTACACACTGCACTCAGACATTAGTGCTTACTGGGTCGGTCGGACAACGGGACAACAGATCGGCAATTGTGTTGGTTCTGCCTGAAATATGTCGAGCTTCAAAGCTGTAATCTTGGAGTTTAAGAGACCAGCGCGCTATCATTTGGTTGGTAGGCATTCCTGAAGTAATAAATTTCAACGGACTATTGTCGGACTCAACAATGAAATGACGTCCCAGAAGGAATCTGGAAAATTTAGTTATACCCTCAACAAGAACAAGGGCTTCCAATTGCGGTGTCGACCAAGAGCGTTCTCTAGGTTTTAATTTTCTAGAGAAGTAATATACAGGATGTAGGATATTATCATGTTCCTGTAACAGAACTGCTCCAATCGCTACGGAGCTCGCGTCTGTGCGTAATCTGAAAGGAATAAGAAAATTTGGCAATTTGAGAATGGGATTCTTTAAACTATTCTCAGAGAAATAAGATAAAACTTTCTGGAATGCAAATTTTAGGCATTGATTGTTTACAATATTTTCAGGTTGATCTTTCGTTAGTAGGTTAGTAAATTTTTCAGTCAGTTCAGCAAAATCAGGTATGAACTGTTTATAATAATTTAGTAATCCTAACACACTTCTGACTTGCTTTTTCGTAGTCGGAAGTGAGAGTTTCAGTATTTTGGACACGATGTTATCGTCTGTCATGACAAAGCCATTAGATATTTTTTACCCCAAGAAGGATATTTCCTGATAGGCTATGTCTACTTTTGTCGGCTTTACCGTCAGTCCGTGCTGTCTGATCCGTTCAAATGTCTGCTGTAATGTCTTTATATGGTCTGTCATTGTCTTTGTGTGAACACAAATGTCGTCCATGTAACAGATAATGTTTGGTATGTCTACTAGTAAAGGTCGTGTCATACGTACGAATGTCGCTGGGGCATTGACCAGCCCAAATGGAGGTTTGCACCATTCGTACAGTCCCCAAGGTGTGGAAAATACTGTCAGGTGTCGGCTCTGTTCGTCTACCGTTATCTGCCAGTAACCTTTCGTCATGTCTACCTTCGTAAAGAATCTAGAGTCTGTCAGTTCAGAGTTGGACATTGGTTCTAGATCAAGAAGAGTTACTTTGTTTAATTTCCTATAGTCGATACAGAGTCTTATCGTATTGTCTATATTGCGTACCATGACCATTGGAGATGAGAAATGTGATTGGGATCGTCTAATGATGTTGATTTTCTCTAAACTAATGATTTCCTAATGTAAATTTTCTTTGTAATGCACTGGAATGGTTTAAGGTCTGCATCTTATGGGTGTGTTTGAAGTAAGTGTGATGTAATGCTGTACTAATTCTGTTTGTCCTGGATTGTTGGAGAAGATGGTGTTGTACTGTTGTATGAGATGTTTGCAGCTGTCTGTTTCTGCTTGAGTTAAGTTTGGGTTTATTTTTGATTTCTTTCAAGCAGTTCGTCGTGTCTACTGCAGGTGTTGGAATTTCGTCACTATCTTCGTCATCTTCATGGTCTATTATTACTGTACAAGCTATTGTATCGTCTTGTTCGGTATCTCTGTTGTAATATGGTCTTAGCATATTGATGTGGAATATTTTGTGTTTGTCTTTTATTTTAATCTCATAGTCTACAGCTGAAATCTGTCTTATAACTTTAAAAGGTCCTTGTCAAGACTCAGTCAATAAGTGTCTGTCACTAGGTAAGAGAAGAAGTACGTCCTGTCTAGGTGTCAACGTTATTGTCCTGTTACCTTTGTCTGCATATTGTCTATATGTAGCACCAGATACTTTTAGTGCTTCTTTTGCAATTATACAAGATTTGATGATTCTTTCACGCAATGATGTAACGTATACGTATAAAGATATGGGTTTAAGTAATGGAGTGGCTTCAGTTAACATTTGATGATAGATAGTCAATGGGCCACGTGGTTTGGCACCATAGATAAGTTCAAAAGGAGAGAACCCAGTACTAGAATGTGGAACTTCGCGATAAGCAAAAAGTATAGCAGGCAAATACAAGTCCCAGTTGTTGGGGTGTTCTTGCGTGACTTTAGCAAGCATATGCTTTAAATCACCGTTAAACTTTTCTATGATTCCACTTGAGTGAGGATGGTACGGAGAATTGAAACATTGCTTCACCCCTAACATCTTGGTGACAGCTTGAGTAGATGCGGCAATGAACTGACTTCCCCTATCTGATTGGATAGTGTCTGGAAATCCTATCCGTGAAAATATATGGAAGAAAACTTCCATTATATCATTGGCAGTTATGTTCTTTAGCGGAATCGCTTCAGGCCAGCGGCTACATAGATCAATGTTGGTAATAGTATATTTATTCCCTTTGGTTGTTATTTGATTAAGAGGGCCCACTATGTCGACAGATATTTTCTCAAAAGATCGACTGGCTAAGTCAGTGATTTGTAATTTTGCCTGTGGGTGTTTACCTTTCTTTACCAGTTTTTGGCAGATGTCACAACTTCTGCAATATTGCTTAATGTCATTGCAGAATTTGGGCCAATAAAACTGCGTTAGTAATCTTGATCTGGTCTTAGAGTATGCCATATACCCTGCAAGAGGTATATCATGGGCAAGATGTAAGGCTTGCTTACGGTATTCAGCTGGCAAAACAGTTTGCTCTGTTGTGCTGTCACCTCTGGTATAGTACCTTGTGAGGATGCAATTTTTCAAAGCAAAATGCCATCTTGCATTTTTGGTTACCTTTGGCTTTTGGCCGATCAGATTAAAATATTTAGACAATGAAGGATCAGCTTTTTGGGCTGTTACAAAAGTCTCCTTCATAGTTTTAGGAGGTAGTATCACTGGGCTAATCATTTCTATAGCCTCAGTTTGATTAATTTCATCTTGCACTCTAGCAGTAGATCTAGTTATTGCGTTCACACATTCAATGATATCAGATGGTGGTGAAACAGTTTGATCAATGATGTCATGAGATCTTAGTGCTACATTAGCTACCATACATTCATTTGGTGGTACAACATTATCAATGATGATATTTGATGGTGATGATGTTAAGTTCTCATCAATGCAAACAGATGTTATATCATGAGGTATATCATTCACCTCTGGTAAATTTCCAATGATGATATCACAAACAAAATTTTACTTTCCCAGTGAGGAACGGTGTCTGAATATATGCCCATGCTAATGGTTACTTTTCAATATTCCCAGAGAATGTTCTGCATGTTACGTGCCTGCCTGTATAATCTGTAGGCATTATGAAACTTCTCTTTAGTCCAATAAGTGAACTTCCGGTGTCCCGAAGGACTGTAGCGGGCTTGCCATTCACATATCCCTGATGGATGTTTATTCTGTCTTTGGAGTCTATTACCAAATTAGCTTCTTCATTGGCAATAGGAATGGAGTGGCCGCATGTTAAAACGCCGTCTTCATAAAAGGTATTACAAACAGTACATTTATTTGCGTTAAACATGTCAAAAGGCTGTGCTGAGTTCACAGGGTGTTTCTCTGATTGTTCTTCATCTGATGATGAACTATCAAATAAGGCGGCATTTGCTTTATTGGTCATTTGCCTTCCTTTACAAGCATGACGAAAATTCCCGTACGCCTTACAGAGAAAACATTTACGTGCATTTCTGAAGGCTTTACGCTCCTTATCTTGTCTATTTACGATGTTCTGTAGATATGTAAGATATGCGGGGTTCTTGCCACACATCTCACCTTGATGGTGTGAATAGTTACAATATCTACAATGATTGTATTTTTCAGACGTAGGCGTATATGGTTTTTGCCTATGATAGGGTTCTGATCGAGGTTTTTCATAGTTAGCCGATGCTACAAAGTTTGTATCAATAGCTTCACTAGCAAAAAAATGTTTATTGGCTGTATAATAAGCCGAACCACGTCTCTCAATCTGATATACACTCGTACATTCATTCTCTTGCAAAAATTTCGAAAATGCTGATGGAAGGGATGAGATGACTTTATCCCTGATAATTAGATCTTCTAATTTCTGGTAATCTTTATTTATTTTGGCTGCTGAAGTCCATTTTGCAAATATATCTCGGACTAAGCAGAGGTAGTCAGAGAACGTTTGAGTCGATTTTGGGCTCAACTTGCTGAATTGTTCTCTGTAGCCTGCCTCATCTAGCATAAAATGTGCCATAATCTTTGATTTTAGATAATGGTAATCTTTTCCTGAGGTCTTTGGGGATAGTCTCTATGACTTTCAGAGGTTCCCCTGACAAACTCCTCATGTAAATAATATTCCATTCAGACATTGGGACCTGGTAATGGTCCATTAAAGTTTCAAAATTTTGGGTGAAGGCTGCAATGCAGTCACCTGAGGTATAATTTCTTACAATACCTTGATACTTTTTGTACTGGTTTTCTTTCTCCAGTCTCTGAGATTTCTTAGACTCTTTGTCTATGGCAGTTTCAGTATCAAGTTGTTTAATTTTTAGTTGTAATTCCAGCTCTTCTCGCTTACTTTGAGCTGTTATCTCTGCCTTCTTCAGTTCGATATCTAACTCTGCTTGCTTTGTTTTTGCAGATAGTTCTAGCTCTGAAGTTTAAGGCTGTTGCTGCCTCTGCCTGTTTTAAGGCTATTTCTGCCTCTAATTGCTTGGCAGCTCTTTCAGTCGCTCTTTCGTCGCGTTCCATCGCTTTCTCCTGTACTAGGAGGTATTCAGAGTATTTCCTTTCACTCCACTTTGTTAACTCATCACCAGTTAACTTCAGCTTCAAACCCATCTCGATGAAATCGTTTAATGAAGACATGATGGTAATAGTAAATGAAAATGAGAGGTCAGATACACAATTAGTTATAAGTTGTTAGTATAGTGAAAAATTTACAATTGTGTTCAACTTACAATTTGTGCCCAAATTTGCATCCGAAAGTATATAGAAAGAAAAATATACTCAAGTGTACTGGATGCGGTGAAGAACGGTTCAAACTAGGGCTAGGAACTATAGGGTCGCTAGTTCAAAACACGAATGACCTCTACGGGCAAGGGTTTCAGATGGCACAGAAAACCTGCTTTGTTTTGGAGGAAATAAATTAGCGTCTATTTGATGTGGTGTGTATGCTTGTCACTAAGTTTTGATTAGGTTTGTATGGCGTTGAGTGTAATTGTAGGTGGTAATGTCGTCAATCACCAATTTTTTTTCAAAACACAAGTCACTTTCTTTCCGAAACTTTTTGCTTTCCACAAACAACTTCACAAAGACAATCTAAATATATCTTAACACTCTATAACACTGATGACACATCACTTACATCAAGATGACATTCAGTAAGGACATAGACATCAAGTTTACAAGATGGCGACAAGGTTACAATGGCGACGATTTTACAATGTCGACAAGGTCAAAATGGCGACAAGTTACACAATCACTGATGTTTTACACGTTTACAAGATCAACCAAATGTATGTACTTGACGTTCACATCTAACCTCCATATTTAACCAATTTAATATAATACTATATGAGGATGAGACTTCACGTTGACATTTAAATGTACATTAACTCTGGACGAAAGTCACGTTCACAAATCTAGGTCCAATCTTAAATAAATTTCCACGTTCACAACTATGGTTCAAACACGGACGAGCAACCCACGTCCACAACTATGGTTCAAACACGGACGAGCAACCCACGTTCACACATGTCAGAGTCTTAGACTTGGCTCGTTATCCCTAACACATGTGAGACAAGTACAAGTACAACATGATTGGACTTGAGACACAACGACAAGAAGTTCAATGGATTTATTTACCGATCACATGCAATACGATCTAGTTTGGCATGTGATAATCATTACATTACATATATGGTACATCAATACACTTACAGACAACCCACAGCTTACAGTCTATCTCACAAGATGCACAAGCACTCCACTTTCGGGCACAGAACTACACAAGCCTTTCTCTCTCTATACGTCCTGTCTGGTCCGATTACCCCAAGCTGTCTGTCTGTTTCTCGCAACGCGCTTGCCCTCTGTGGATTCGCTTCACGAGGCCTGCGTGCGTCTTGCGTTGTCCTTGCCTGACCGCTGGCTATTGCGTCAGCCAGCAACCTGTAGGCAGGTGACTAATACTCGCCTGGCGGGCGTAACGATGTCCCTGCATCCCAGTTGGGAATTATTCGCCTGGCGGGCGTAACGATGTTCCTGCATCTCATTCCAGATTCTGACACACCCAACTCAGCATGCTTTCTGAGTCAGTTACAATCACGATGTGTGTGTGTATCGTATTCTCCATCCAGCGGAAAGCTGCACTGACCGCCTCCACCTCCATTCTTCAGCTAGATGTTGTGACATCATATGCCAGGCTCTCCTGCACCAAACGGCGACCATTAGCTTTTGCTAAGAACCCCCAGGCACTTCTCCTACCTCTCAACACCGAACCATCTGTGTATATAATCACATCACCCGGGCGAGCATTATCTTGAAGTAGTTGCTGGATTTCCACTTCCGTGGCCCCTGCTGGCCACTCCCTGCACTCCAGGCTCAATGTGATTATAACTTTGTACAAGTCTGACTGCTCCGCTGGCACTCTGACCCACTCCTCTCCTAGCCTAATGTTCTCCAAGATGCACACCTGTCTGATCGTATCCTCCGCCTGAGCCATCCATGATTTCCCTCTTATCAGTCGCTGACCCGTAACTACCTCCAGCGCCTCATGCAACGGGTGATCTGTGTCAGCAACTATTCTGAGGTATGCCTTCGCCTGCATCACCTTGAGCCTACCAGCAACAGTCGGCAAACCAAGGATGTCACGCATACACAGTACTGGGGTGTCTCTGGTGTATCCCAGAAT
The DNA here is from genome assembly GCA_014155875.1 of Cepaea nemoralis. Taxonomy (NCBI): domain Eukaryota; kingdom Metazoa; phylum Mollusca; class Gastropoda; order Stylommatophora; family Helicidae; genus Cepaea; species Cepaea nemoralis. The sequence goes on from JACEFZ010001261.1 coordinate 214,733, forward strand.
GACCCGCGTAGCTTCGTTCTGTATGCGTTCTAATTTCACAAATTGACACTTTGAGACAGTGAGCAGTCCTGGTTCATAATCAATCACTGAGAGGTTCAAGTGCTGGTATAGTGTGAAAAGCATTCTCTGCTCTGTGTCCATTGCAGCCATAGTTTTAAGTGCATTGAGTCCCTTTTGAGATCTCGTCACAACCGACTCCACGTGGTCCTTGAAGGACAGGCTCCTGTCAAATGTGATTCCCAGATACTTCAGTTTGTTCTCTCTGTTGACGCTTCTACCATCTATCGTGAGGCTTGGGACATCAGTTCTCACAATCCTGTTGTCCAGAGAGCACCACAAAACAGCTGACTTTTCCGGGTGGATGACAGCACTCATTTCAGTGCAACTGTCAATCACTTTGTCTACTGTCGCCTGTAGCTCCTGGGCTGTTTGCTCCCTATCTCTCCCTGCCTATATGCAAGAATATCATCTGCGACTTATATCATTAGCGACTTATAACATGGTAATGTTGTTGGCAAGATGGAAGTATGACGTTCACATCTTTTATATTTATTACGTACAGAATAAGATTTGTGAGAGAGTCGAATTAGATTGTCATAGAACAGACTACACATACATCTTCTTACTTTGCAGTCTCCTTTTTTTATTTAGTTTTTTATGTTGTTTTATTATAATATTGCAATATTTATCAAGCCATGGAGACTTGTGCTTGTTTACCATCAGTGTTATCGGTGCAATCCCCAATAGTGACATAATTGTGTCTAAGCACGTACGACAATGGGATCCACTCAGCTTAAGAATCTGGGAGCCTAGATAATTTTCTGAATTTTCCGGTAAATTTAAACATCTAGCACTAGTCATCCCTGCGTCCATCGTTTACGTGGTCGGCCCCTTCCTCTGCTTCCCTCTGGTCTGTAAATCATTGCTTGTTGTTGTATACTGTTAGTTGGTAACCTACTTTCATGGCCAAACCATTTGACTTGCTGCCTTCTAATAAAATCTAGTGCAGCTACAACCCTCACTTTAGTCCTGATTTCTTCATTTCTGATATTATCTCTTCTGGATACATTGAGTATTCAGGAATCTCATTTTTGTTGTCGTGATTTTTCTTTTCTCTTTTTCTGTCATTGTCCAGGTTTGGCAATGGTAACATAGAGTTGGTAGGAATAGTGTGTTGTAAAGTGATTTCTTAGTAGATATTGATACATTTTGTTCTTTAGTATTGGTGCCATTTGTCCAATTAGTTGGTTTGCCTTATTGCATCTATTTTCCATCTCGTCTTCTGATTTGCCATTTGATGATATTATACTTCCTAGGTACTTGAAACTCTTTACATGTTTCAAGGGATGTTCATTTAGGTGAATCGTTGATGCTTTTCCTTCTTTAGTTATAGTCAATACCTGAGTTTTGCTTGTGCTAATGTTCATGTTATGTTCCCTACACATTTTAGACTATTCATGTGTTCTTGTAATTCAGCTTCTGATTTTGCTATTAGTGCTTGGTCGTCCGCAAATAGGAGTTCTCTAATGGTTAGATTTACAGATGGGTCGTCTTCTGTATTCTCGTCATGCGGTGTTCTTGTGGTCTACGTTTGGCTGGTTTCTTTACATATGTTGTCTATATAACTTATGTACAAGAGAGGTGACAGGAAACAACCTTGTCGTACTCCGGATCTTACGGTGAAGAATTCTGAGTGTCCTCCAGTTGCTTTCACTATGCATTCACTGTTGTTGTATAAGCTTCGACATAGGTTTGTTAGATGTGTATTCACTCCATATTGTTTAAGCATTTCCCACAGCTTGTTTCTATCTACTCTATCAAATGCCTTTTCTTGGCCGACAAAGGCTAAGTAGAGTGTTTCATTAAATTCGATTGATGTTTCTATAAATTGTCTAAGAGCAAAAATGGCATCGGTGCATCCTTTGTTTTTCCTAAATCCAAGTTGTGTTTCGCTTAGCTGGGGTTCTATAATAGTTCGTAATCTTCTTTCAAGAATTTTGCTTAATATTTTAGCAGTATGACTCAACAGTAAAATGCCTCTGTATTCTTCTTCTTCTTCTTCTTATTATTCTTTCGTTCGCTTAACATAGGTCTATAACTGCAATGCTGTCTCTTGTATGAATTGAACTGTCTTTTTCAGTTCACACAGAGGTCCATAGAGTTTATCTTCCACTGTTGTCTCTCTAGGCCAGAAGGTTTGCCTAGATATGTTATATTTTGGACAGTCTTGGAGTATGTGCTCTGCTGTCTGCGACGCCAATCCACATGTGCACATGGCTGTTTCACCAATCTTGAATTTTGTATACATGTGGTTGCGTAATCTAGTGTGCCCTGTTCTGAAGCGCAGAATAATGACTTGTTCTGGTCTATCCATAACGTGGTAGTCATCTTGAGCAGGTTTTGGTGGCTTTCTGACTGATTTGATCATTCTTTTCTTTTGGTGGTATGTAACGGGCACATCAGGCTGTTCTTCTTTGGCTCCTTCCTTAGCCAATTGATCAGCTCTGTCGTTTCCGGGTACTCCACAGTGGGATGGTATCCACTGTATGGTGACCTTATGCTGACTGCTAAGTTCAGAAAGTAGTGTCCTTAGTACTGGCAATTTCCCAGACAGGAGCGCCTCGAGTACTGATTTTGCATCTGTCAATAGCACCACAGGTTGTGTACCATTGCTGGTATTTAGTAATTTCTCTGTTGCTATCTTGATTGCCTCAATTTCAGCATCGTAGTTATGGCAGTACTTTCCTGTCGGTACTCTAGCTGTGTCCCTAGTATTATTTGGGTATTCTATGTACACTCCCGCTCCTCCATTTCGAACAGCATTTTGTGCTGACCCATCTGTGTAGACTCGGATCCAGAGGTCCTGTGGGTATTCTTCATCAAGGAAGCTGAGAGTGGCTGTTCTGCGCTGCACACTGTTCTGTTCTTCCTTGTCAAATATTCCTCTCACTTTTGTCTGGATTTGTAATGATAGTCTATGCTCATCTTTCCATGGAGTTCGCTCTGGAATAGTTGTTAGGGGGATACCAACTGTGGGCAGATCGGTGGTTTCTCTGCAGAGTCGTTTGGCCTGGTGGATAAAACTACTTCTTTTCAACCGCCCCATAGCTAGGTTTTCAAATCTGTTCTTCATAGGGTGACCTGGCAAGCTGAGGAACTTTTCTGCTTGTATTAGTGTTTTCGTATCTCTGTGCTCACTCAGTGCTTGTGTCCTCCCCATCTTCTCCATTTCCACTATAGGGGTTGATCTCATCCCTCCTGTGGTGACTCTAAGTGCTTGATTTTGCACTTTGTCCAGCTCTTGTAGTGTGGTTTTTGATGCCGAACACCACGCAGTTGACCCGTATTCCAGGTGTGGTCGTATGCTCTGTTGATAAACTTTGCTAAGTATTTTCCCACTGGCTCCCCATGTGGTTCCACTTAGCTTTCTCAGGATGGCTATTTTCCTTCTGGCTTTTGCTACTGCTTTGTTGATGTGCTTTCTCCATGTCAGCCTGCCATCAAATGTTACTCCAAGGTATGTTGGTTCTTTATCTTCTCTTAGGGGTGTTCCATTTATCTGGATGGTCCCTGCCTTTTGTTTTGGAGAGAGGGTAAATAGGGTGGTGCTGCACTTGTCAGTGTTTATGCTGACACACCATCTATTTGCCCATGCAACAAATGTATCTACAGCTCTTTGTAGTAATCTGGTGGCCACTGATGCATGTTCATTTGTGCTCCATAGAACCAGGTCATCGGCGTACATTGCCGCTTTAATTCCATGCGGTAGATTAGCAACGAGATCATTGATGAAGATTAGAAAAAGTGTGGGGGACAAGACTCCGCCCTGGGGAACACCGTGACGCAGTAGTACTTTCTTGCTCTTTAGTCCGTCTATCTGTACTCGGGCTCTTCTGTTGTGCAAGTATGCTTTCACCCATTTGTACATTCTTCCATTGACTTTGCAGTTTCTCAGTTTATTCATCAGACCTTCTTTCCAGACTTTGTCAAAGGCTTTCTTCAAATCTATCCATGCCGCAAGCACCAGCTTCTTCTCTTGGAATGCATCCTCAATTTCTTGAGAGAGGTAGGTTGTCTGATCTTCCGTAGAGTAGCACTGCCTAAAGCCAGCCTGCTGTGGCACAAGGATGTTTTTACTTTCAATGTACCACTGCAGTCTGTGATTGATGATGCGCTCCAGTGTTTTGCAGAGACAGCTGGTGAGGCTAATTGGTCTGTAGCTAGAGGCAATGGAACTATCTTTCCCTGATTTTAGGAGGGGTATCATGATTGCTTCTCTCCAGGCTTGTGGAACACTGCCTAAGGTCCAACTGTTATTGAAGATCTGCAACAGCTTTGCTTTGGCCTCTGTTCCTAGGTTCCTGATCATTTCATTGGAGATACCATCAGCTCCTGGTGACTTTCTCATTTTCAGTTTTGATATGGCTAGCTCCAGTTCGCTGATTGTGATGGGTGCCTCCAGAACCTCATGTACTATTTCCTTCTGTCCTGTATGTTGCCGTTTCTCTCGAATCTCTTGTTGTTTCTCTGGACTAATTTTGATATTGTTATCTTGTGCGAATGAGTCCATAAAATGGTCAGCTGCTTGCTTTCTTGTTAAGATGTTTCCATCTTTATGTAGTGCAATTTTTGAGTTTCTCCCTGTGCCCTCATCGTTAAGTTGTTTTATTAGCTTCCACAATTTCCTTGTGTCTCTTTCAAAGTTCAGAGACTCTGTTTTTTCCTGCCAGCTTTTCCGTCTAGCCTGCAGCTTGGCCCTTTGAAATTTGGCTTTTGCATGCTGGAATTTATTGTGGTGCTCTTGGCTGGGTGTGGCCTCTGCTTGCTTTCTACATACTTCCACATCATTATGCAACTGTTCCAGTTCACTACTCCAGTAGGGTTTATATTGTTTACGGGCTCCTCTTGGTACTGTTTCTCGCGCTGCCTGTAGTATGCATTTCCCAAACTCTTCAACTACTTTATTTATGTCTTTCTCAGTGTTCAGGTTTCTAACCAGTATGCTGGTGCGATTCTTGTACATTGCCCAGTCTGCTTTCTTGTAGTTCCACCTCGAGAGGGTGCTGCTTTCACTTACAAGCTCATTTTCTACAGTTAGAAAGACTGGTCGATGGTCGCTGCCACCAAGTTGTTTCCCAACAATTCGTGTAATGTTCCACTCCAGGTCTGGTGAATGAAAAGCCAGGTCAGGTGTAGTTGTAGAGTGCCATGATCTCGAGTAGAAAGTATGTGGGTCGGACGGCTTGTTAACCAAGATGAATCTATTCTCATCCTGCCAGTCTTCCAGTCTCTCTCCTCTCTGGTCCATGTGATCATAGCCCCAACTCTGCGAGTGGCTGTTGAAATCGCCACACACAATCATTTTTTCTGTTAATGGTAGTGTGTCCAGTGCCTGTGGGCGGTCACTTGGACAGTAGTAATTGATCAGATGTAGGTCTGTATAGCCTGTTTTAAGTTTAAGTGTCTGATACTCAGCCCCTTCCATATAGACTTCGATTTGGGAAGCAGTGATGTTATTTTTTACAAGGGTAAGTATCCCACCTTTTCGCCTGTCCTTTCGGTCAGATCGGTAACACTGGTAGCCTCTGATTTTGAAGGCTATATTTTCGTTGAGGTGAGTTTCTTGCAAGCAACATATGCTTACTTTTTCTTGGTCCAGGATGTTTTCTAATTCTACTTTTTTTGTTGCTGACTCCCTCCGCATTCCAGTGCATTATTTTAAGTCTTTGTTTAGTATGGCCAGCTGTTCTATTCTCATGTCCCCTGGCTCCACAGGACATCTGAGAAGGACCTCCAGTAGTTGGGGTTGGACCCTTTCGAGACATAGGGCCCGGCACTGCACCTGCCTGGGGGTCCAAAGCAAGGCGAGCACCATAACTTTTAGCAGTAGTCGACATATTCCATTTTGCGTAATTGCGTGGCATCCTGATTTCTGTGGTGCGCCTCCTGGCTGGTTGCCTCCGTCTTCAGCACCTTTCCTTTGCTAGAGCTGACTGTGGTCTCACTCGAGTTTAGATGTGTACACACGCACACACGTGTCTGCACATGCATGTATGTGTATACACATCTAGAGTACACTGGTTATTTTCCGGCGCCAGATACTCGCCGTCACCCCTTCTCCTGTTAGTTTAAACAGTTCCTCCACGTGAAGGCCAGGAGTTGGTCTTTTGCTGCATAGGTTATGTATTCACGAGCCATTGGGGTATTTAAGCAATGTTGGGCGCTCACCCCAACACTGCGCCCCGGCTACATACAGCAACATTTGGAACCGCCTATGTATTGTGTGCAAGTCTCTTTTGCTGCCTTTGTTTTTCCAAACTTAGATAATTATGAGGTTTCCCCAGTCTCGTTGTATCTGTTGTTCTACCCAGACACGGTTGAGTAGTCTATGTAGCCATGCTGTTCCTATTTCTCTTGCTGCTTTAATTAGTTCATTTGGTAGTTTATCTTGTCCTTGTGATTTGTTCAATAGGGCTAATCTGATGGCTTCTATAATTTCTTCTTTCAGTATGTCTGGTTCTAGTTCTTCGGTGGCATCTGTGTCGGTTTCTTGAATTCCTGTGACATCTGATGGGATGTTGAGAAGTTGTTCGAAATACTGTTTCCATCTTATTAGGATTTGTCGTTGTTCACTTATTGGTTCTCCATTGTCACTGTTAATTATTTCAGTTGGGTCAAAGGGTTCTTCTTTGGTTCTCATTGCGCTGATCTTTTTTATAGAAGTTTCTTGTTGCCTCCTTGCAGTTTTTATTAGAGTTTCTCCATACTTCTCCCAGTCTTTTTGTTTTTCTCTCTTTACTATTATATTCACATGTCTTCTCGCTATTCTATATTCTATGTAATCGCATTCCTGTTTGCTCTTCGACTACTTTTTATATTTTTCCTTTTTGTCTTTGACAGCTTTCTTTACTTCTGCGTTCCAATAATTTGTTATTTTCTTTATCCGTTGTTTGCATTTTTTCGTCGGTTCCACATGTTATCTTTGCAGTATTCAAAATGCTTGATTTGAACAGCTCTCATTCTTCTTCCACTGTCTTTTTTTCTATATGTAATTTTACAAAGATTTCAGTTAGCTCTTTTTCATAATTTACCCTCACTGCCCCGTGTTTGAGATTTTTAAAGTTTACTGATTCGCATGGCATTTATTTTCCTGGTCTTTGCTTCTTTCTACTGATGATTCTTATTGTGGCAACGACTGCTTTGTGGTCTGTGTTTGCAGACACTGTTGTTGCCAAATATGCGATTTGATTGTTGGTATTTATCTGCACAATCGTATCCTGAGTTGTTTATTTAGCTATGTCCCCTCGCTTGAATAGTGAGTACACATTTAAAATCAACATTTAAGAACAGGAGGTGGCGGTACCTAAAGGGTTAACAAGAAGTTTTTCACCCATGTTCCAATCCTTACATGTAGCATAGACTCTCAATACCTATGTCTGTTTTCGTGGCCAGCATGTCTTCCTTGTGTACAGCTTCCTGTCGGTTATATATGCCAATTTGTCCGCCTGGCCAGATTCCTGTCCTCTGTCAATGAATAGGTCATCTATATGTTTATCTTCCTGTCTATTTGTATAATTGCCTCTTACATGTAATACTATTTTCTGCAAGGCTCAAAATGCTTCCACATTGCCGCCATTATCAATATTCATGACGCTACAAAGACTTTCGTGTCCATACATGATTACCTCCGGCACAGCTCCCTTGTATCCTGGCTGTTTTCCTGACATATCTATGATGTTTCGTTGCTGTACGAACTAGCTGCTTGATCTCGACAAAAACCTCAAGCTTTGAATCGTGCAATATTTCACGATTGTTAGATATGGACGATATTGCACTGCAGTAATCTCCATGATTTTACGCATACGTTCTTTGTAAGGACCCCATTATGATACTGTATTATTTAGATAATACATCAACAGTCCGATTTTCGATCTCACGTTGTTTAAAGTCAAAATTGACGTCAAGGCATATTTTTACAACAATCAATTCATAGCCGATTGTCTGCACAACTGCTGTTTTCATGAACTATAGAAAACGTTAATACCACGCCAAATACTGCCATGTCGGTTTTAAATGTTAGAATGTCACTTATACAATATAAGTGACTTATATTATGTGACTCCCGACCACTCGGCTTCTCTTTCCCATGCAATATGCAGATACATGTGAAAATTATCAATGCCCACCGAGAGAAAAGTATCATAACCAGCGTATTGCTAGACCAGTTCCTCAATAGAGTCGATATAGTCAGAAGAAATCCTGTAACCCCGTGGAAAGAATCTGGCCAAGCATATTGCTAGATTGGCTGTGTGTAAACCTGGTCCGTGCTGGTAGGATACATCCTGGCACTATGTGGAAAGAATCGGGCCAACTACATTGCTAGAATGGCTGTATACCTGGTCTGTGCTGGTCGCAAGAAATCCTGTTACTGCTTGCGAAGACACAGGACCATTGAACTACTGGACTAGTTCACACTTTATCTAGGCTGGTTAGAAAAAACACCCCCTCCTTCTCAACCACATTACTGGGAAAGAACCATACACCTTGTGTTGCAGACAGATTTCACACAAGAAATAGTATGTAAGGCGCATTTGCCACGCCATTTACGGACCCAGATCAGGAATATTTCCTTATACAGCTCTATGTGATGTTACCTGATCCGGCAAAAAATGGATCCGACAAAATATTTCCTTATATAGCTCTATGTGACGTCAATTTTCCAGGGATATAGCTCAAGAATAATCACTCGACTAGGTTTTTTTTTGGCAATATTAAATCCATTTAATAATCGTAAAATCCGGCCGGCGGTTAGTGTGGGGGGGGGGGGCAGGGTTGGCCGATGTAGGGGTGGGAGGCAGGGGTGACACGCTGAGGGATGGCGCTGGGATGTCGGCGCATGGGATGGGTCGAGGAAGTTTGAATCCTCGAGCAGAGACTGGCGTCATAGGAAAACCGTAATAAGTAAAAATGTAAATATGGGGGTTGTATGGTCTGTAGAATATATTATTGGCGTATAAACTATCATCATATAGGTACATGCGGGGCGCGAGCAGGAGTGCGTGTGAGCGGTGTGTTAGGATATAGTGCTCGTCCTCAGGGTGGGGGAGTGGTTGTGGAGTCGGTGTAAGACGGGTTTTCGTTGTTATGTTAAGGAGACGGCTATATGTTCTGCTAGAGGATCGTAGTAGTTTAAACACTGTCATCATACGCGTTACAAATGAAAACCTTAAAAAGTAAGGATGGCGGTATTATTGGTGGTAGTGGGTATGGCTTAGTGACATTTGTTGTTAAGGGGTGGATAGCGATTTTTAGCGATATTTAGAGGTCTCGTAGTGGTTTAAACACTGCATCATACGGGTTACAATTGAACACCTTAAAAAGTAAAGATAGCCGGTATTATTGGTTGTAGTCGGTATGGCTGAGTGAAATTTGTAACTAAGGGGTGGGTTAGTGGATGAATAGCTAGATATGCACTACCACCATAAGGGTTACAAATGAAAAGCTTAAAAAGTGAAGATAGCCGGTATTATTGGTTGTAGTGGTTATGGCTTAGTGAAATTCGTTGTTAATGGGTGAGTGAGTTGAGGTTAGGTAAACACTATAATCATACGGGATACAAATGAAAACTTTAAAATAGTAAAGATGGTCGGTAATATTCATTGTATTGGGTATTGAGTGGCTAGATAAATACGTCGGTTCCGTGCTAAGGGATGTGGTAGTCGAATGGCTAACTAAATGCTTCCATTCATTGTTAAGGGTGGGTGAGTTAACGAAAGGCTAGATAAGTGCATCCGATAGTCACCGTGGCTGACTTTTTGACCCAGTGGTCGATGTGGATGGTGAAGCGTAAAGATAGCTGCACTGGTGAGGAGGTCTACTATTAACAGCTTCGACGCATATTTGCGAAAATCCGATCGACAGAAGACATTTTGGATTTTTCCATTATATATCAAATGAAAAGTGACCGACTGTTACTGGCAATTATTACTGTCTTTAGTGGATGGGATTAAACACTATTATCATATCAATGACGATGTGTTAGGGACAGAATCCTCATCCTCGGGATGTGTGTACAGCCGGTAACATAGTGACTTGCCTAAGGGATACATCCAGGACACATGGGTAGTGGCTATAACTGGACCACGTGGGGGCGCTGCTTCCTGTCACATGCATAAGGATACATCCAGGACACTTGGGTAATGGTTATATCCGGTCAAAGATGACGTTGCATCCGGTCATATGTGTAAGGGGTACATCCGAGACACATGGTTAATAGGGGTCCTGCAGAATGGAGTCCTTTCAGCTGTCGAACCAGGGGACCTAACTCGTGATGACTAATATTATGGGACTGATTCCACTAAATCATCATAGATGCATCGGAAGTTTAAAATGATCACCCTTCTCTCTCTTTTCTATGTTCATGTAGTCCTAGGATCAAAGTGTAACACCAAAGGACATGAAACTACTGTCATGACATCATTAAAACATAAGGAAGGTTTGACTGTAGTATGCACAACTATAAAAAAGTCATCACAGTGTCCGACTAAACTTTTGTCGTAGTCATAGAAGATAGATGTGATCACCGACGCCAATCCGGGGTTGTGTTTAGCGCCTTTTATCAAATGTATAATATTACACACGAAAACAACAATCTGTCCCGTCTCATCATGAGGCGTCGCATGTAACATGACATGTTCGGACCAGCGGAGCTATCGCGTCTCAGATCAAGCATTTACTTTTTCATTAATTCTTCTGTGTGTCCATATGGGTCTTCGTATCTTTCCCGAGAAACACATTTCCAATGTCAATATATATTTTTCAATGTGCCTGCTCATTGCCACAGATAAAAGCACAGGTTCTATGTAACACCTAACATTCAAATAAGAAAATATGTTAGCCAAAATATTAAAAATGTTGGCCAAATAGAGAAATATCTCTACAAAACTTATAATAAGAAGGAAAATATATCAGCCAATCCAATGACTTATTGATTGATTCATTCATTATTTGATTGATTGATTGATTGATTGATTTATTGATTTATTGATTTAGGAACCGACATCACAGCATTCGGGGCATTCCCATCAGTGCTCCGCCCCCATCCTCAGCAGCCAGCGAAGAGTCCAATCACTAATAGTACCAGTAGCAATCTGATTATATGTCCGTCTCGCCTTTCCTCGGAGCGTCGGGCGTCGGCCAGATCCCCTCGTCACTCCTCGCTGTCTCATTCTTGCCAGACCATGGTGATCCATTTGCTCCTGCGAGGTGTACACGTGCTCACACAAGGCCGCAACCACGTCTGCATTGGCAAGCACCAATAATCCACCATGTTTTGCAGAGCCAGCCAATCTGTCCGCCTGTTCATTCCCCAGCACACCGGCATGCCCCGGAGAAAAGATCCAGGCGATGCTTTCCACCCGTGACCTCCGAAGCGAAGCAAGCCACTCTGCCCGAAGCTTGCCTATCATCACCTTCCTCAGCATGCTTTCTGATTCAGTTACAATCACGATGTGTGTATGTGTGTGTGTGTGTGTGTGTGTGTGTGTGTGTGTGTGTGTGTGTGTGTGTGTGTGTGTGTGCCGTATTCTCCATACATCGGAAAGCTGCACTGACCGACTCCACCTCCATTCTTAAGCTAGATGTTGTGGTATCATATGGCAGGCTCTCCTGCACCAAACGTCGAGCATTAGTTTTTGTTAAGAAACCCCAGACACTTCGCCTACCTCTCAACACCGACCCATCTGTGTAGATAATCACATCACCCGAGCGAGCATTATCCTGAATTAGTTGCTGGATTTCCACTTCCGTGGTCCCCTGCTGGCCACTCCCTGCACTCACGGCTCAATGTGATTAATAACTCTGCACGAAGATCTGACTGCTACGCTGGCACTCTGACTCATTCCTCTCCTCGCCTAATGTTCTCCAAGGTGCACACCTGTCTGATCGTATCCTCCGCCTGAGCCATCCATGATTTCTCTCTTATCAGTCGCTGACCCTTAACTACGTAAAGCGCATCGCTGCAACGGGTGATCTGTGTCTGCAGCTACTCTGAAGTATGCCTTCGACTGCATAACCTTGAGCCTACCAGTAACAGTCGGCAGACCAAGGATGTAACGCATACACACCACTGTGGTGTTTCTGGTGCATGCCAGAATGACTCGCATAGCTTCGTTCTGTATTAGCTCTAATTTCACCAGCTACCTCTTTGAGACAGTGAGAAGTCCTAGTCCATAATCAATCACTGGGAGGATCAAGTGTTGGTATAGTGTGAAAAGCATTCTCTTGCTCTGTGTCCATTGCAGCCATAGTTTTAAGTGCCTTGAGTCCCTTTTGAGACCTTGTCACAACCGTCTCCATATGGTCCTTGAAGGACAGGCCCCTTTAAAATGTGATTCCCAGATACTTCAGTTTGTTCTCTCTGTTGACGCTTCTACCATCTATCGCGAGGCTTGGGACATCAACTCTCACAATTGTTGTCCAGAAAGCACCACAAAACAGCTGCCTTTTCAGGGTGGATGACAGCACTCATTTCAGTGCATCACTCAATCACTTCGTCTACTGTCGCCTGTAGCTCATGTGCTGTTTGCTCCCTATCTCTCCACTGCATACATGCAAGAATATCGTCTACAAATGTTAGTATCCTTCCAACCCCTGATGCTTCTATGTTTCAGTCTTGCTCGTATACACGTTAAAGAGCACTAGTGTGATTGCAGATCCCGGTGGCAGTCTCGGGGTTAAAATATGTGGCTCTGAGGTCCATGCACTCGACGAGAATGCAGGACGGCTGCTATCCAGTTCATCAACCAGGGATTGACCCCTTCTCCATCAGTGCGGTCATAAAAATATCATGTCGAACTCTATTGTATGCATCCTCGAGATCAAGCGCTGCCGCCATCGTTTCCTGTCTACTCTAGAACCCGTCGAAAACGGCAAAGGTAATAGTGGCTGCATTTGACCAGGTATCTTTTCCTGGCCTGTAGCTCCCCAGGCCTCTTTGAAGAAGCTTCCCCCGCGCACACCATCATCTCTATAAATTGTTCCCACTGTCGTAGGCCGATCTTTTCTTTGCATTTGTCTGTGCAGTTTTCCAGAATTTTCGCAGTGTGTTATCACCTCCAATCTCCTTCATGAAACATTCCCATTTTGCGTTTTTGGCCTCTGCAGCACAGCGATTGAAGACCTCCACCTCGTCTTTTTTGACATTTTCCGCTGTATCCATTTCCTCTCGTGAGCTTCGGGTTGTCTGTCGCACTTTCCTTAGCAGCTTTACTGCAGCTCTCTTTGCTTTCCAAGCATGGTCTACTTCTAGGGTCCAAAATAGAGGCTGCAAAGAAGGAGATTTAACAGTCCTGTTGCAAGCCCCCTGTCTGAGGTGTCCAAGAAGGCTATCGGTACACTCATACGGGAAGGTCTTGCGCGCTCTCCCAGCCGTAACTTTCCTGGATTTAGAGATCAGGACTGAGCATGGCATGTGATCACTCCCATGATCATTCAAAGCAGACCACTTTACATCAAGGACTGACGACTGGGAGACATGTGCCAAGTCAATAGCTGTGTCTGCATCGCCAGGCCTCATTACCATTCAAGACGGTCTACCATCATTTATGCAGGCCACATCGGAGTCCACCATGGCATCCGCAAGGGCAATTCCATGCCGATTTTCTCCACTACTGTCCCAGTCTCTGCTCCTCGCATTGAAGTCTCCACATATGAGTAGTCTATTACCTAGTAATTCCTCCAATTCCTTAAGCCAGTCCCAGTGTTCCTTTCTGACAAAACAGTCCACTGTGGCATATACATTTAGGATATTCCAACTTAAGCCGCCAATCTACATTTGTATACCCTGGACCTCTCTTGCACTGTGATTCCACTGGCTCAAGTCAAGTACCACATGCTTCACTCCTTCCTTCACCAGCAGACCTTGCCCAAGTCTCTTCTGCCCAATAGGGCCAATCCAAGAAATGTGTAGTCAAAGTAAGAAATTATGTTAACCAAATATCAAATATGTTGGCCAAATACAGAAATATCTCGACCAAATATATAAAAACTGGTAAAATTGTTAGCCAAATTAATAATTTTATTGGCCAAAATACGAGCGTAAGTTAATAAGTAAGTCACAAATGGCTGTAGAAAAATAACTAACTATGATAACAACTTGAAACCAGTTTATTTTTATACATACATTGTCGCTTTATTTCTCAACATAATTTCCACCAACATTAATGCACTTATCCCATCGTTTATCAGTCCTCCCAAACGGCTGCATAGAACTGCGTGCTATATTTTCTAAACGAAGTTTTCACTTCACATTCAACTTTGGCGTCATTCGCGAAATGTCTCCCGTCAAGGTGGATTTTCAGTGTTTATGCTGACAAACTTTTAATCCGTAAAGCGGTGCATAGCTGGATAGAAAAAGTTGCGAGGGCGAGTCAATAAGTAAGTCGAACAGTTCTGTGGGATGGTAGGTAAATGAAAACAAAGAACGCATTTCTATGCAGCCAGTTTGGGAGGACTGATAAAACGATGGGATAAGTGCATCAATCATCATCATCTTCCAATTCTGCCGTCAAGCGTCGTGGGGAGGAACAATTTGCGTTCCAGCGCTGGGTGGACGGCACTGGATAGTGTCAATCCGTGTAGTTGTACAATGTCTTTAATGTTGTCAGTCCATTTTCCTCTTGGACGTCCTCTCGGTCTCGTCGCAGATGATCTTTGATTTAAGACCATTGATGGTAGTTGTTCGTGTTGCATTCTAAAGAAATGGCCAAACCACTTAATCTTTCACTTTCACTTTCAATGAATGTAGCACAAGGTGTTGATCCCACTGTCTGTCTGATAACATAATTTCTTACTCTATCTCGGATTGTTAAGTTGGCAGCTCTCCACAGGCATCTCATCTCTCAGGTTTTGATTTTGCGAAAGTGTGAGTTGGATAAGTCCAGGTTTGCGATTGGTAGCATAGGGTTGGTGTGAATATGAAGTTTATTATCTGGTGTTTTGCGGACAGGGGTATATTTGGATGTTTCAGTAAGGGATGATAGTTGACATAAGTGCACTAGCTTTTTGACATTTGATTTCGATTTCTCTGTCCAATCTGCCATCCTCTGAGATCATACTTCCAAGATATATGAATTCTTTAACTTGTTTCAGGGTTGTGCAATTTATCTGTATACTAAGTGGGCCCGGCGATCTGCTAACTTGCATTACTTCGGTTTTGGCTGTGTTTATACTCATATTGTATCTGCTGCAGGTTGAACTCAGATTATTAATATGATTTTGTAGTCTGCCCTCATCGCTGTAAAACTGGCACTAATCGTCTGCAAATAGAAATTCGTTTATTTCCTGTGTATCAGTAGTTTCATCTGGAGTAAAAAGTTCTAAATTTTAGGAATCTGTTCTGTCAAGACTTGCTTCATTTATATATGCTGTCCATGTAGACAATAAATAGCACATAGCACACATCCCTGTCTCACTCCTGTATTGACTGTGAATATTTCTGATATACCGTCTTGTGTTATTACTGCACTTCGGCTCGAGTGGTACATGGCTATGATGTTTTCTAGCAATTGTCCTTGTATCCCATAGTCTTTAAGGATGGTCCATAATTTGTATCTGTTTACTCTATCGAAAGCCTTTTCCTGATCTACAAACACAATATTCTGCTGGTCATTATATTCGATAGTTTTTTTTTTCCTCACATATTTGTCTAAGTGTAAATAGTGCATCAGTGCAACTTTTACCTTTCCGAAAACCGAATTGTACTTTGCTTAACTGTTGTTCAACTATGGGTCTAGCTCTTTGTTCCAATAGTTATTCGTACATGTTCCCTATATGGCTCAGGAGTGATATACCTCTGTATGTTTCACACTTTCTCATATTGCCTTTCTGTTTCCATATTGGTACTATTATCACCTGTTGCCAATCATCTGGGACTTTTCTTTTTTCTCATGTTATATTAAAATGTCTTGTTAGCCATTTAACTCCTGTTTTCCCACAGGCCTGAAAAGCTTCAGTGGTTATTCCATCTGGACCCGGCGATTTGTTTTTAGGACTTTTCTGTATAACTGCTTTGACTTCTGCAGGTATGAAATTTGGTTCTTGTTGTCCATGACTTTTAGGCATAAAAGTGAGATTTTCTACGTTACGTGTGGTGTTAAGTAGTTCTTGAAAGTATTCTGCCCACCTTGATAGTCTTTGTTGTGGATTAAATATTGGTATACCTCTTTTATTGTTTATGATATTGGTTGGGTTGTAGCATGCATCTCTATTTCTCATTGTATTGACACGTTTATAAAATTCTCGGGTAGTCTTTGCTAAGGGTCGCCATCTGTTCATCGTAGATTCTCCATGATTTATCTTTAGATGCTCTAATTGTTCGTTTGGCTTTTCGTCGTGCAATACGGTGTGGCTACGACGATGTCGAAAAAAAACTTTGATATTATTAGTCCGTGTTCGGAGCATATGTTGAGTAGATGTTGACCATTGCTGTTACATTCAGTCTCTGTGTCGCTGAATCCATACATTCATTCCACGGTGTTCTTTGTGTGCCTATTCGTCCGTTAAAATCACCCATCACAATACGTTCATCTGTCTCTCTGAGATTATTTAACGTGTCTGCAAATTTATCAAAATATTCGTCTTTGTTTTCGTCGCTGTAAGTGTCGTTACATGGGGCGTATGTTTGTATAAAAGTTGTTGTTCTATTTCCTTCTTTGATCTGTACTAGTATTATCCTTTCCGATATAAATTTAGTGTTTATAATGTATTTCGCTTTTTCTTGATGTAACAAAAAACCCACTCCATGTTTATCTGTAGCTGGCTGGTCGACGCTACTCTATATAAGAACGTAACCTTCATGTGTTCGTTGTGTGTTCTGCCCCCTTTTCCTAGTATCTGCGAGTCCTAATATTTGAATATTTGATTTTTTCATAAACTCTGCGAGAGCTGGTTCCTTATTTCCTATACCCGTAACATCTCAAGTCCCAAATGTCTCCTGTCTGTTTCGAAATGTAGCTGTTATTGGTCGCTTGTTGTTCGGCTTTGAACTGTTTCCGGCGTGAACGCTGAAAGAGTTGTGTTTTTATTTCAATTTCCTCCATAATTCTCGAGTTTGAACAAATAAATTCCTTACCGGTTTGCTGGACCTGTCGTAGGTTCATCCTTATTTGAACAGATTGATGTTAAGAAACACGCACAGAACACATAATTAAATCTCCGAATCGAAGAGAAAACGGTTTACACCGCCATAGTGCATCAATGTTGGTGGGAAATTTTTTGAGAAAAACAGGGACAATGTATATGTATAAAAATAAACTGGTTTCAAGTTGTTATCATAGTTAGTTATTTTTCTACAGCCATTTGTGACTTACTTATTAACTTACCCTCGAAAGAAATAGCTCAACCAAACTTCTAAAAAGGTCGACCGAGTAAGAAATAAATTAGGAAAATTTGTAAGCCACGTGGGGAAAATATTGACCAAGTAAAAAAATATCGTAGCCAACCTTATGAAAAGTAGGAAAATTTGTTAACCAAGTGGGAAAAATATTGGTCAAGTAAAGACATATCGCGTCCAAACTTATAAAACTTTGGAAAATGTGTTAAACAAAGGGGGAAAATGTCGGCTTAACTTCTAAATATCCCGGCCAAATTTATAAACCATCGGAAACCATGTTAGCCAAAAGGGAAAAATATTGGTCAAGTAAAAAAATATCTCTACCACATATAAAAGTAGGGAAATTTGTTAGCCAAACGTGGATACAAGATTTCCAAATCACGAAATATCTCAACGAAACTTATAAATATGTCAACCGAAATAAGACAATATGTTAGCCAAAGGGTAAAAATAGTGGTCAAGTAAAGAAATATTTCAACCAAACTTATAAATATCTCATCCAAACTTATAACAAGTAGGAAAATTTGTTTGCCGCATGGGAAAACAGTGTTGACCAAATAAAGAAATATATCTATCAAACTTGCAAAAAGAAGGAAATATTGTTAACCAAATGGGAAAAATATTGGTCAAACTTATAAATATCTCAAACAAATTCATAAAAGGTATGAAAGTTTTTTAGCCAAATGTGAAAAATATCCAAGTAAAGGAATATCGCGTCCAACCTTATAAAAAGCAGGAAAGTTTGATAGCCACATTGCACAGTATTGGTCGAGTAAAGAAATATCGCTTCGAAACTTATGAAAAGTATAAAATGTGTTAGCCAAATGGGAAAAAAATATATTGACTAAACTTATTAAAGGTAGGGAAATGTGTTAACCAAATAGGAAAACATATTGACCAAGATTAGAAATATCTCGTCCAAATTTATAAAACGTAGGAAAATGTGTTACCCAAATGGGAAAAATATCGACCAAGTAGTACAATTTGTTAGCCAAAAGGGAAATATATTAGCCAATCTTATAAATATGTCGTATACACTTATTAAAAAAAGTAGGAAACTGTGTTAGCCAAATAGGCAAAAATGTTGACCAAATACAGAAATATCTCAACCACACTTATAAAAAGTAAGGAAATGTGTTAACCAAATAGAAAGAAATATTGACTGAGTTAAGAAATATATCATCCAAACTTATAAAAAAAATAGGACAATTTGTTACCCAAAATGGGAAATATATCGACCAAAGAGGAACATTTGTTAGCCAAATGGGAAAAATATTGGCAAATCTTATAAATATGTCGTCCAAACTTATAAAAAGTAAGAAAATGTGTAAACCAAATAGGTAAAAATGTTAGCCAAATACAGAAATATCTCAACCAAACTTATATAAATTAGGACAATTTGTTAACCAAATGAAGAAAATGATTAACCAAAGTGAGAAAAATGTCGCCTAAATTAGTAAATGTGTTAGCCACTGTGTCTGTGATTCATGTTTTGTCCTATCCCCAAGTACTCATTGAAGCAGGCAGGCTTTGGCGGATCAGCATCCAAATAACCGGGGGCTGCCCAGCTTGAGGCGAGCGGTAGCTGATCAGTGACACCTGTAGGTGTCTCCCACCGTCAGAGACAACGCGTGGCACCCCATGTCTACGCCAGTTGACAGGGACTTATAACCCGTAACAGTTGCCTCTCGCTTTGATTCCGAGACCGGTTAAGATCAGGGATGGGGTTATTGCCTCTCCATAGCGCAAAGCCTGGGCTAAAATATAGAGATCATGTGTTGCCCATGCAGCATGATCCTTCTCTCGGCCTGCCTAGTTCACTTCAGAGGAAAGGTAACACCTATGCATCTGGAACAAGACAAGCTGCAGAAATATAAGAAATATATATATTCACTGATATTCTTCAATACTATTTGTCTCCAAATGCAAAACATACTTTCAGTGAATTAATAATATATAGAAGAACATAAGTCGTTAATTATATTTTTAACATAGTATTCCTTAGTAGATCATTACTGGGGTGTTTATACTAGGCCACAATTTTATGGTTTTACCACCTTCTTCCTACCCGTCATCCTACTTTACCTCAAAGCAATGACCACATATTTTAGTATTTGGTGTACTGAAACGAGGACATAACTTTCTTTGCAATCAATATAATTAATAACAAAGTGAAACTAGTTTTTTTGTTGCTTGCCTATATATCCTTACACAAATGGAACTTTACTTTAAACAATGCCTTAACTTAACTATAGTCTTCTAAAATTCATATTTGCATGTTTTATTTTAAATACGATTAGTTGACATTTCTCTTCTAAAAGCACATGTCCATTTTCATGTTTAGTTGTCAGTAACTATGTTGCATTTATTAATTGTGCTTACGCTGTCTTCAAATCAATTGTCTATTGCTTGATCGCAATGCCTAAACTACCAACAGTAATTTCGTTATCAAAATTGCCTTTTAACATTTCCACCCCCCCCCCCCCCCCCCCCCAAAAAAAAAAATAATTCGATCGTGTCTTAAAAGCGTTAAGGCATGGAGAGTTGCTCTAATATTCACGAGGGAGTTATCGAAGTATTATTGACGTTATCGACCTGTACTGCAGACGAGCAGTTTTGAGGACACGGTAGTAAAATTGTATTACTTTCTTTATTTTATGTCTGTTGAACTTCTCCTAGGCCAGGCGATCAAGACAGAAGCATTCTATATTAGCATAATGGACAGACATTTCTTCTTTCATATTTCTGTTTTCCTGCTTTGCTAGCTTTAACGAAAATCATAGCCTGTGCTCTTGGGTATTTGCAAAAATAATCTCCGTGTACGTACACACACACACACACACACACACACACACACACACACACACACACACACACACACCACACGCATACGCACACAAACACACAAACGGGGGGGGGGGGAGAGAGAGACGGAATAGAGTCATTAATTGAGTTGAATTTAGACAAGAACCGACATCATTGCACTCAGGACATTCCCATACGCGCTCCGTCCCATCGTTCAACAGCCAGCTGAAGAGGACACACTACAAATTATTATCCCCGCTACGAGATTGAACGTTCTCCTGGTCTCTCATTTTGAGATTCTTCCAGAACTCTGCGATTCCCTGCAATCCCATTCTTTCCTCATGCAGGTTCTCAATCTGTACCTCCACTTTCTCCAGAATAGAGACGGAATAGAGTCATTAATTGAGTTGAATTTAGACAAGAACCGACATCATTGCACTCAGGACATTCCCATACGCGCTCCGTCCCATCGTTCAACAGCCAGCGAAGAGACACACTACAAATTATTATCCCCGCTACGAGATTGAACGTTCTCCTGGTCTCTCATTTTGAGATTCTTCCAGAACCTCTGCGATTCCCTGCAATCCCATTCTTTCCTCATGCAGGTTCTCAATCTGTACCTCCACTTTCTCCACCTGTTCCCACAAGCGCACGACCACCACTCCCTTGTCCGTAGGTAATCTACCACCAAGAGGTGCATTCCTTGCCAGCCTATCAGCCTGTTCATCCCCCCCCCCCCCCCCCCCACTCCTGCATGGCCAGAGCAAACAAACAATACATTCATTTCTCACAATCTGTGAGAACAGCCTCTGAAGCGATGTGAACCATTCCACACGAAACATTTCTCTCTCCACCTTACTCAGCATACTCTTTAAGTCCGTAATGAATAAAATGTGTGGTACAGTGATCGTCTCTAACCAACCGAAAGCCGCTGTTACCGCTTCCACATCCATTCTCATACTGGAGGTCGTAGTCTTATATGCCAGACACTCCTGTTTCAAGCATCGCCTTCCCAATGAACCACAAACCACTAAGTCTGTTTCTCACCACTGATCTATCGGCGTAGATCAATCACTATGTCACCTTGATGTGTTTTACTCTGGATAGGTTGTTGCACCTCAAACTCAGTGCGGCCCGCAGCTTAATATTTGCACTCACGACCCAGTCCTACTAATATATTGTGCCAGTCCGACATGTCTTCCGGCACTTTACCCCACTCTTTTTCACGATTTATTTGTTTCTAGATCACACACTTAGCGTATGGATATTTCTGCCTGTGCTATCCAGGACCTACCTCGTCTTAGTCTATAGATCCTTGACCATATCCATGGCTTTATGCAGGGGGTGATCCCTATCTGCAGCAACTCTCAGGTACCATTTTGTTGAAGGACCCTATGCCTATCCGCCATAGTTGGTAGTGCCGGGATATGCCTTCATGCACACAATTGGTGTGTCCTTTGTGTATCCTAGGATCACCCGAATGGCCGCATTCTGTATGCGCTCCAAGCTTTCAAGTTTGTACTTTGATACTGTTAACAGCCCCAACCCATACTCAATGATTGAAATTATTAACTGCTAAAAGAGGTGTAAAGCATAGTCACAAATTTCAAGAAAGGACAATAACACTTTCTTTCTGTCTTTGTTGTTCTCCGTTGTCTCGCTGTCTTTGTCGTTTTTCTTTTACCCTTTTTATGGTTCCGTCGCTCTGCTACTGAGTTGGATGCATGGCGTGACACTGTGAACTTAGAATTTCTTGTGAAATGCTTTTACATATGTCCTCGGTTGTTTGTAGCGTGAACTGCATGTTCGGAATAATGGCGGCCGGCCTGCCGCAGAATTGATTGGATTGCTTTATGCAATAATGCATGGCTGCTGGTTTTCAAGTGGCTGCCGCTTTCATTGACGATGAACAGTATTTTTCGTGGAGGACTTTTGTGATGGCATTCTTGTGGCGGCATTATGCACAGTGTACTTGTGCTGGATGTTGATTTGTCAAGACTCTTGTCTGTTCCACTTTTCACATGGGGCAGTGAGGTGTATTCTGTGTGATACAGAAATGTGTGGCACAGGAACGGAGCATAACGGGGACGACCCGTTGAGTGAATTTGGAACCGCGACTAATTAACTTTTACGCTAGTGTAGAAGCAATTACGATCTTGCATGTTTAGTAATGCTCTCCTTTATTAATTTCTACAGTTCGCCCCACGTGTTTCCATTGTGCCTGCTGGTCTCATCTAGGAGATAGCATTAAATCAGAAATAGAAATGTATTGATGATGGCATTTAATAACCAGAAATGTCTTGATTAATGGATAAAAGCCTGTAGCTTCTAAACCGTTGCATTAAACTCCAGGACATCTACATCAGCAGGCATCAGTAACGTCTAGTTTGAATAAAGTATCCACACGTTTATTGTTATTTATATTTTCACTTATAATAGCTCAAAATGATGATATGCACTGCCCACCTGTGAAAATGTATTGCACTATTCATTATCATCATCATCTTCCACTTTTGCAGTCAAGAGTCTTGGGGAGTAATATTTGTCCCCCAGCGCCTGATGTGTGGAACTGGATAGTGTCATTCTATGTGACTGCACAATGTATTATAAGTCACAAATCCATTTTCTTCTCGGGCGTCATATTGCTCTCGTGGTAGATCTTCTTTGATGTAGGTCAGGGGCTGGTAGTTGACTGTAACGAGATGGACAAACCATTTGATCTTCTGTCTTTCAACACATGTGGCAGAAGGTGTTGGTCCCACTGTCCGTCTGATAACATCACTTCTTATTCGGTCTCAGATAGTTTGGTTTGCAGCTCTTCTCAAGTATCTCATCTTACAGGTGTTGACTTTGCGTATGTGTGATTTGGAAAATGTCCAAGTATGACATTGGTAGCATAGGGGAAGTGTGAATATGTTATTTAGTATCTGTAGTTTTGCGGACATAGTTACATGTGAATATTTCAGTATGGATGATAGTTGATATATAAGCACACTTGCTTTTTGACATTTGATTTCGATTTCTCTGACTGTTCTGACACTTTATGTGATCATGCTTCCAAAATATTTGAATTCTTTAACTTCTTTCAG
Source organism: Cepaea nemoralis (assembly GCA_014155875.1). Taxonomy (NCBI): domain Eukaryota; kingdom Metazoa; phylum Mollusca; class Gastropoda; order Stylommatophora; family Helicidae; genus Cepaea; species Cepaea nemoralis. Next base: position 238,019 of record JACEFZ010001261.1, read on the forward strand.
AGGTGTGCTATTTATAAGTACACTTAGTGAACCTGGAGATATGCTAACTTTCATTATTTTAGTTTTAGCTGTATTTATATTCATAATGTATCTGCTATATATTGAACTCAGCTTATTAATATGATTTTGCAGTCTTCCATCGTCGCTGTAAAACAGGCACTGATTGTCTGCAAATAAATGCTCATTTATTGTGGGTGGATCTGTTGTTACAGTTTAAGTAAAGGGTTCGAAATATTCAGAATCTGTTCTGACAAGGCTTGCTTCTGTGGATATTGTATGTAGATACCAGGGAATGCTAGGAGGAAGAGCACACATCCCTGTCTCAATCATGGATGTGATAATACCTGATGTGCATTCTTGAGTTCTTACTGCACTTTGGCTCAGGTGGTATAAAGTTATGATGTTTTCTAGTAATTGTTGTTGTATTTCGAAGTCTATTAGAGCACACAATCATGTAAGACCAGTGAATACAATTCGCTTTCAACTTACTCTGTGAGAGTGCAGCTCACCCATATCCCTAGACTCGACTTTATGTGTTGAATAGTTCCAGTTTAGTCTTCTGTTTTAGTGACAATTGACAATGTGTTTCTCCGACTACATCCTGGCAAGTCAACACCTGTACAACAACATAAAGGTCCATTTTACACGCCTAGGGCTCACTGAATATATGGAGCTGGACCCATGTTTAAGTAGACCACACCGCCGTTACTGATCACCACATTTTCGTGTACCTATTTTAGGCTGGGTCGACCTAGTAGTCCAGGTCTATAAGCAGATCGAACCCAAGACTACCGGCACGCTAGGCGAGCGTCTAGCCGCAACGCAAGAGAGGCTACCTAGGGTAATTCACGATCCCTGGATATTAATGTCGCATATATGACGTGGCTGGTGGTTTTCTCTAGTTCTGCAGACATAATCAAACAATATCACAAATAACTATCGCATGTCTATCTGCATGGATCCTGTCTGTATTCTTTTCACTACCCAAACTTCTAACCGCCTCATTTCAGAGGTTTGTAGCCGGTATACACTTAGCCTACATCTCTGCCTGCCATACATCCTTCCTTGCTCATGGTCGGGGAAACAGAGACTCTACGCCCGCGTCTAACTCATAAAGGGTGGTTTTGAATAAAACTGTGAATATGTACAATATAATTAAAATGGCATTTGATACCCCTTGATTCTCTGGCAGTTGATTGGACACCTAGTATACTTGGATAATGGCGGAACGTGTGTACGCTGCACATGTTCAAACTCTCTCGGCATCTGCAAAGAATCAAGAGTAGACAACTCACACAAATAAAGAATAGTTATAGAATGAGCGGTACCATTATGCATACATTTGTTTACTCTATTGTTAAACATGGTTGGAGCTAATACCACCTTATGTGTTCTGTTAATGGAGACTGTGACAGCGGGATTATACATATGTATGTATGTATGTGTGTGTGTGTGTGTGTGTGTGTGCGTGCGTGCGTGCGTGTGTGTGTGTGTGTGTGTCTGTCTGTCTGTCTGTGTGTGTGTTTGTGTGTGTCCCCAACTCAGCATTCATATTTATCCAGTTCTTCTATTTATATCGAAATTTTCGTAGTGTTGACTAGTCTTGAATACGTGGGGTTTGGTTCTATAAATCGCTAAGCACTTAAAAAACGGTATAGTGGTTTAATACACTCACATATTATCCAAAGCAGTCCTCGTTATAAGTAACGGGAAGTTTTCAGTTACCCTGAGATATCCTTAAACAGGGAACATCCTACATTCCGCCTCAGTTGCTTAATATCTAAACTACAAAACGCTTTACAAAACAAAGTAACTTGACAAGTGACACATAAAAAAGACTGAAACACTCATGTTGAATTAATAAACCAGTGTAAAATGTTTGTAACATGGCCCACAATTATACCTTAGCTGTGAATTTATTTCTAATTTGTAACATTCATTTTTGATAATATTTCAGTAATACTGTCACAAATTAAATCTGGGGACACATTTTGAGGATTCTTGGCTTCTGTATGCTCAACTCACGACGTCTATAACATACTCACCCTTCCCCGAACTTAACTCAGCACACTGGCCTATAGAAAACTTAGCGGGCATTTACTGCAGCTTGAGACAGATGGGACTAGATTTTAAGTATAGCTCGTTGAGTGCAACCCTGGTCTTCCTTTCTATGTCGAATTGTCGAGACGAAATATCTTCTGACAGTGAAAGCATTGCCAATGTAGCGTTATTTATTTGATTCTTTGTCCTCAGCTCTAAGTCCATCAACATCAAATTAGCGAATTCCTTACATATTATGTATGGGTCATCTCTTCTCCGACATATTTTTTTCGGGCGAATGTTATTCTGAATTACATGGTTTTTATTTAATCTTACCGAACATGCAAGTTCAGCGGACACGTTGGCGGACCGGTTAGGGCGTTCTGCTGACAATGGCATGAGCAGTGTCGGACGAGGGTTTGAAGCCTGGACTCGTCCTTTGCTGCGGGAGGAATAGACTGGCCACCTATTCCACATGCACGCAGGCTTGAAAATGATTATGATCCTCCACATAGCCACAGGCAAGTGTCTGCTACGGTACGTAATGTTTATTATTGTGGGCATGCAAGTTCAGTAACTGTCGTAGAATAGAACAATGACCACCACACTGACAACAGCATAAATATGTGTATTTCACACAGACACATAGATCATCATCAAGTGCCTTGCACACTGGTGTGGCCGATAAGGCTTCTCCACGTCTTGCAATCTCCAATGACGTTGATCTGTCCGAGTGCTGACAGCCTTCAGTGTCATTTACAATACTGCCAACATTTTTTCTCTCGCGGTTTTCTTATATCTCTTTTTCCACAGATCTGTCCAGATGTCACAATATATTCTAGTTTTTGTTTTCTCATAATGTGGCCAGAATAATGACTGCCACATGCTGATGTCTATGATCAGTTGTTTTCATGTCTTAACCTCTTTCAAAGCATTTAGATTAATTAGATTAATTACTTTGCCGGCCCAATGATTGTTCAGCATGCATCTGTAAAACCACGTCTTTAAAACTTCTGGGGGTGTTTTGCTTGTTTAATCAGTGTTCAAGATTCACTGTCATGTGTTAAAACTGGTACTTGCAACTTGTACGAATTCTTGATCTAACTTCCAATGACAATGATTTTTTTGCATAAGATATTCCTTATTTTATAAAATGCAGCTTTTGCTTGTCCTGTTCTGTTCTTCTATCGCTTGGACTCACCCTGCATCTGATATTATCACATTGTCTAGATATTTAAAGGTCTGCACTTGCCCCAAACATCATTTTCTTGGATACACCTAGGATATCTAGCCAGACTTCTTTTGTGTCCCCAGATCAAACGAGAAAGATATATTAACACACTACAGGCTGTTTGGTACACAAGGACAATAATTCATTACTCACGTTAGGTACTAGGAACAGGAAGATGAACCTTGGGGTCAGCATCAAAATGTGTTGAATTCTATACTAAGCAAATCGAGATAAAATCACTGATTCTTTACTTGATCCAATCACATTCAGTTTTCAATAGAAAACATCACGTGCGTGATGTCAACGTCTTCTTCTGCCGGTGCCTGATCTGAAGGAGACATCGGCCACTTCTCTTTGCCATCTATTTCCATACACCGTGTACTGATTGTATTAGTGTTTGTTGACCAGGCTGTGTGAGTTGTCCACAAATATATTTTAACAAAAACTGTATTTCCCATACAAGTATAATTATCTTTTCCACCTAACCCATTGATATGGCCTATAAATTGCATTAGTCTGTTCTCTTCTGACTATCACAAGGTGAGAGATATTGTACCACCTGTAACTGTCAATACCTCAGCGGGGTATTACTTTTTTACGGTATTATCACTAGTGCACAAATAACCAACAGTAGTAAAGCGTGTCTTTGCTGTCTTCGATAATATTTATGGCGTGTCTATTATCCGTCTGTTAGATTGGATTAACACTTAAATGCTCGTGAAGATGTTCTCGCGTTTAGTGCGAAATTCATTCATGTATTGTTATTGTATGACAGCCAAGTGATAATCACACTAGTTCTTACAGATGTGCATAGCATAGATATAAAGATAATATCTTAAAACATGACCGAATTATAACGCGAAACCAAGAGTATGAGTCAAAAAATATCTGTGAGATTACCAAATATTACAATTTAAAAGTTCAAGGCAATCCCATACTAAATATTGTCGTAGGGATGCGTTTTTCGGCTTTTCCTTTTCCTTTTCCTTTTCATAAATGTTAGATAGCTAGCTGATGCTGCTGAGTTGATCTTTCTGGTGTTGACACGCATTCATTCATTCAGCAGCATGTCCTTTTCAAAACTTCGCTCCCATAATAGCCTTCTGGAAAACTTCTCGATCATAAGCAAGATATCCCGAGTACGATATACCCATGTGGAGATCATCCGCCCATCCTGCATCCATCTGCTCTATGGCCTTCCTCTTCCTCTCTTCCCGGACATATACCCTTCAATTATTGTTCTCTCCAAACTTCCATGATGTTTCAAGTGACTAAATATTCCAATTGCCTTTGTTTTACTGTCTTTAGTAGCCACCCTTCTTAAATATTCAGATCTTGTCGTATGGGTAAGTTTGTTCTTTTCTGTATCCAAGATATTCTTAGAACCCGTCTGTAATATTTATATTCAAAAAAATATACGCTTTTCAGTTTAGTAACTGATGTGGACACTTCTCAGTGCTTCCTCCAAGTGGTCACTTCTCACTGTGTGTACTACAGCTGTGTTGGGACACTTAGTTGGTGACCAATTAACATACCACCTGCATACATTTCAGTCTTGGTATTGTGTACAGTTTGTGTACATGTTACACACACAAACGCATGGCATCTGCAGACTTTGTTGATGCGAGATACCTGTTCTATGGTGTCTGTTTAGACGTGAACAAATATGTTTCTTTAATCGAGGTGCTACCTTCACCTGTAGGCCGCAGGTTTGAGCCACTCTGCCAATCACTTCAGCAGTTTCTATTGCGCTCCACCTCTGCCTCTAAAATTGTCAAATTTTTCCCAGTTGTCACCATGACAAACCTCTCCCCCTCTCTCTCTCTCTCTCTCTCTCTCTCTCTCTCTCTCTCTCTCTCTCTCTCTCTCTCTCTCTCTTTCTCTATCCTCCTTGACTTACTTGGAAACGTAAATTACAAGTACCTCCGAAGTCGGAGTGGGTTCGCCTACTAGCAAGGAACACTGGAAATAGGGAAAGCTAATCAACATGCAAAAATCATTTCAGTGACTAGAAGTAGCAGAACAAGTATGGACTACGCTTGAGTTCAAGGCGAGCGAGCGCAAAGCAACACAAAACAACTCTGACTGTCAATTTCTGTCACCAATACTGTCAATTTCTGTCACCAATACTGTCAATTTCTGTCACTAATACTGTCAATTTCTGTCACTAATACTGTCAATTTCTGTCACTAATACTGTCAATTTCTGTCACTAATACTGTCAATTTCTGTCACAATACTGTCAATTTCTGTCACCAATACTGTCAATTTCTGTCACTAATACTGTCAATTTCTGTCACTAATACTGTCAATTTCTGTCACTAATACTGTCAATTTCTAAGTCACTAAATACTGTCAATTTGTCACATTACTGTCAATTCTGTCACCAATACTGTCAAATTTCGTCAACAAATACTGTAATTCTGTCACTAATGCTGTCAATTTCTGTCACTAAATAAGGTCAATATTCTGTCACCAATACTAAGTCAATTTCTGTCACCAATACTGCAATTGTCACTAAATATGTCAATTTCTGTCACTAAATTACTGCAATGTCTGTCACAATATGTCAATTTCTGTCACTACTACTGTCAATTTGCTGCTCACTACTACTGTCAATTTCTGTCAAATAATACGTCAATTTCTGTCACTAATACTGTCACATATCTCTGTCACCATTACGGTTCAGATTTCTGTCACTACCTACTGTCAATTTCTGTACACTAATACTGTCAATTTCTGTCACCAATACTGTCAGTTTCTTCACTAATACTGTCAATTTCTGTCAACTAAACTGTCAAATTTCTGTCACTAATACTGTCAATTTCTGTCACCAATACTGTCATTTCGTCACTAAATACTGTCAATTTCTGTCACCAATACTGTCAATTTCTGTCACCAATACTGTCAATTTCTGTCACCAATACTGTCAATTTCTGTCACTAATACTGTCAATTTCTGTCACTAATACTGTCAATTTCTGTCACCAATACTGTCAATTTCTGTCACTAATACTGTCAATTTCTGTCACCAATACTGTCAATTTCTGTCACCAATACTGTCAATTTCTGTCACCAATACTGTCAATTTCTTTGTCACAATTTACTGTAATTTCTGCCACAATAATGTCAATTGCTGTCACTAATACTGTCAAATTCTGTCACCTATACTACTGTCAATTTCTGTCACTAATATCTGTCAAATTTTGTCACTATACTGTCAATTTCTGTCACTAATTACTGTCAATTTCTGTCATAATCACTGGCAATCTTCTGTTCACTAATACTGTTAATTTGCTGGCACTAATACTGTAAAATTTCTGTCACCTAATACTCGTCACTCTTCCCCCAAATGTCACAAACAGTCTCCCATACACCCTTTATTTCGTGTCGATCTATATTCTCTAATACCGTATATACTCCCCAAAGATGAATGTTGTGAATGTTTCAATATGAAATGTTTACTTAAATGAAATTGAAGTGTTGCTATATTTCTGGAGCGCCTTAAATATTAACAATTGTGCCCATAAGAGATCATGCATTTCCTCGCAAAGTTTTACCAGTGAATACGTATGGGTTTTACAGTTGCTTCAGTGCTTTCTTAATTTCCACTTGAAAATCCATGCATTCGTGTTGCAAAATTTTGACCATGCGCAAGTCAATAACCCATATGAATACTGCACTCCAAATAGGATCTTGAAGTATAGATCCAAAAGCAGGACGGAATTAGAAAACTGGAGTGTCGTAAAGTTAATAACACTGCAAAGACAGATATAGAAAACATAGGGCAGCAGAACATAAGAAGGTACGGTCACTACACAAGTCAAACATTGCAATATATAACTATATATATAAATATATATATAATATATAATATATATATTATATATATTTATATATATAATATATATATCATATACACTGAAAGGAAATAGTAAGTCCATGGCTTACTCATACATGTACATGTGAGCAAGCATGACGAAATATGACAGAAAAATGGGGGAACCACGCAATGAACAGAGGTAGAAGTGAGACAAACACTTGAACAGATTCAGAAGTGAACAAAACTACATGAACAGATGTACAGAAGTGGGACAAACATGAACCAGAGTAGAAGTGCAGGAATAACACTATGAAAAGATGCTAGAAATGGGACAACACCAATGAAAGATGTAGAAGTGGGACAAGCAGAACAGATGTAGAAGTGAGACAACACCCCACTTATGACAGATGTAGAAGTGAGGACAACACCATGAACAGATGTAAGAACACTTTTGCAGACGCGAAAGTGAGACAACACTTCATGAATAAAAAACAGATGTAGAAGGGAGAACCAACGCCGAAATTCAGTATGACAACAGATGTAGAGTGAGGACAACACAATGAACAGATGAGAAATAGGACAACACATGAACACAGATCTAGAAATGGGACAAACGCATGAACAGATGTAGAAATAGGGACAACGCATGAACAGATGTTAGAAATGGGACAACGCTCATGAACAGATGTAGGAAGTGAGACAAACATGAACAGCTTGTAGAAGGAGACAACACCAGAACAGATGTAGAAGTGTTACAACACATGCCATATGTGACCATAGATAAGAAGTGGACAAAAACAACATGAACAAATTGTAGAAGGGGACAACACTATGAACATATGTAGAAGTGGGACAAACAACAAATGAAAACAGATGTGAAGTGAGTGCAGACAACACACACATATGAACAGATGTAAGATAGAGTGTACAACACAATGACCATAATTACCATATGTAGAAGTTGGGAACAAACAATGAACAATGTAGAAGTTGGGGACAAAACAACATGAACATATGTAGAAGTGAGACAACACATGAACAGATGTAGAAGTGGGACAACACATGAACATATGTAGAAGTGTTACAACACATGAACATATGTAAAAGTGGGACAACACATGAACATATGTAGAAGTGGGACAGCACATAAACATATGTAGAAGTGAGACAACACATGAACATATGTAGAAGTGGGACAACACATGAACAGATATAGAAATGGGACAACACATGAACAGATGTAGAAATGGGACAACACATGAGCAAATGTAGAAATGGGACAACACATGAGCAGATGTAGAAATGCGACAACATATGAATAGATGTGGAAATAGGACAACACATGAGCAGAGGTAGAAATGGGACAACACATTAGCAGATGTAGAAATGGGACAACACATGAACATATGTAGAAGTGGGACAACACATGAACAGATGTAGAAGTGGGAAACACATGAACAGATGTAGAAGTGTTACAACACATGACCATATGTACCATATGTAGAAGTGGGACAACACATGAACAATTGTAGAAGTAGGGACAACACATGAACATATGTAGTAGTGAGACAACACTCATGAACAGATGTAGAAGTGGGACAACACATGAACATATGTAGAAGTGTTACAACACATGAACATATGTAGAAGTGGGACAGCACATGAACATATGTAGAAGTGGGACAGCACATGAACATATGTAGAAGTGAGACAAGAATGAACATATGTAGAAGTGGGACAACACATGAACAGATATAGAAATGGGACAACACATGAACATAAGTAGAAATGGGACAACACATGAGCAAATGTAGAAATGGGACAACACATGAGCAGATGTAGAAATGGGACAACATATGAATAGATGTGGAAATAGGACAACACATGAGCAGAGGTAGAAATGGGACAACACATTAGCAGATGTAGAAATGGGACAACACATGAGCAGATGTAGAAATGGGACAACACATGAACAGATGTAGATATGGGACAACACTTGAGCAGATGTAGAAATGGACAACTTATGAGCAGAAGTAGAAATGGGGCAACGCATGAGCAGATGTAGAAATGGGATAAAAAATGAGCAGATGTATAAATGGGACAACACATGAAAAGATGTGGAAGTGGTACAACACATGAACAGATATAGAAGTGAGACAACATATGAAAAGATGTAGAAGTGGGACAACACATGAACAGATGTAGAAGTTGGACAACACATGAACATATGTAGAAGTGGGACAACACATGAACATATGTAGAAGTGGGACAACACTATAGAAGTGGGACAACACATGAACATATGTAGAAGTGGGACAACACTATAGAAGTGGGACAACACATGTAAATATGTAGAAGTGGGACAACACATGAACATATGTAGAAGTTGGACAACACATGAACAGATGTAGAAGTGAGACAGCACATGAACAAATGTAGAAGTTGGACAACACATGAACAGATGTAGAAGTGAGACAACACATGAACAGATGTAGAAGTGAGACAGCACATGAACAAATGTAGAAGTGAGACAGCACATGAACAGATGTAGAAGTGAGACAACACATGAACAAATGTAGAAGTGAGACAGCACATGAACAGATGTAGAAGTGAGACAGCACATGAACAAATGTAGAAGTGAGACAACACATGAACAGATGTAGAAGTGAGACAGACAATGAACAAATGTAGAAGTGAGACAACACATGAACAGATGTAGAAGTGAGACAGCACATGAACAAATGTAGAAGTGAGACAACACATGAACAAATGTAGAAGTGAGACAACACATGAACAAATGTAGAAGTGAGACAACACATGAACAGATGTAGAAGTGAGACAAACATGAACAAATGTAGAAGTGAGACAACACATGAACAAATGTAGAAGTGAGACAACACATGAACAAATGTAGAAGTGAGACAACACATGAACAAATGTAGAAGTGAGACAACACATGAACAAATGTAGAAGTGAGACAACACATGAACAAATGTAGAAGTGAGACAGCACATGAACAGATGTAGAAGTGAGACAGCACATGAACAAATGTAGAAGTGAGACAACACATGAACAGATGTAGAAGTGAGACAGCACATGAACAAATGTAGAAGTGAGACAACACATGAACAGATGTAGAAGTGAGACAGCACATGAACAAATGTAGAAGTGAGACAACACATGAACAAATGTAGACGTGAGACAGCACATGAACAGATGTAGAAGTGAGACAGCACATGAACAAATGTAGAAGTGAGACAACACATGAACAGATGTAGAAGTGAGACAGCACATGAACAAATGTAGAAGTTGGACAACACATGAACAGATGTAGAAGTGAGACAACACATGAACATATGTAGAAGTGGGACAACACTATAGAAGTGGGACAACACATGAACAGATGTAGAAGTGGGACAACACTATAGACGTGGGACAACACATGAACAGATGTAGAAGTGGGACAGCACATGAACAAATGTAGAAGTTGGACAACACATGAACAGATGTAGAAGTGAGACAACACATGAACATATGTAGAAGTGGGACAACACTATAGAAGTGGGACAACACATGAACAGATGTAGAAGTGGGACAGCACATGAAGAGATGTAGAAGTGGGACAACACATGAACAGATGTAGAAGTGGGACAACACATGAACAAATGTAGAAGTTGGACAACACATGAACAGATGTAGAAGTGGGACAACACATGAACATATGTAGAAGTGGGACAACACTATAGAAGTGGGACAACACATGAACAGATGTAGAAGTGGGACAGCACATGAACAGATGTAGAAGTGGGACAACACATGAACAGATGTAAAAGTGGGACAACACATGAACAAATGTAGAGGTGGTAAAACACATGAAAATATGCAGAAATGGTACAACACATGAACAGATGTAGAAGTAGGACCACAAATGAACAGATGTAGAATTGGGTCAGGGGTCAGCGTGACATAAGAAGTCTGAAAAAAGGGGAACCCTTGCAAACATACTGGCGCATTAGAGATTTATGAGTGGATCAACGATGTAGAAGTTCAGCAGACAGCACATAGATATTGAAGCGGAACAACGTGCCGATATTGTAGTGAGACAACACGCTGATCAAGAATTGGGGGAAAACAGACAATCAATCATATATAGGCGCACGTGTGTTTGTGTATGTAGTAGAGGGGCGGGTGAGAGAGAAAGAGAGAGAGAGAGAGAGAGAGAGAGAGAGAGAGAGAGAGAGAGAGAGAGAGAGAGAGAGAGAGAGAGAGAGAAACAGGCAAACAGACCGACCTACAGACAGACATAAATAACGAATAACCAGACTGAGTGTGGCTATGCGTCAACAAATCTCCAGACAATATACTGGCTCCCCTGTGGCAAACCTATGTCAGGTTCAGATGGTCGGCACTAATGAAAGACAATGGGGAAAATGTTAGATTCAAAGAGGACAGGCAATAGAAATAATTGAAAGCCTTAAGAATACTTAAACAATCTTAGATATGCTGTCGATACCGTGTTACTACTAGCAGAAAGCGAGTAAGACTTACAAAACCTTGTGGAACAAGTAAACAGGCATAGTGCAAAATATAGCTTAGATACTAATATCCTAAAAACGAAAACTATCATAATTAGCAATGGAAAGGAAAGGTCATAAAAGAGCATCACAGTCAACGGGGTGATACTAGGTCAAGTAACAAGTTTCTAATATCTTGGAGATATCGTAACAGGTGATGGCAGAAGTGAAATAGAAATCAAAAAGAGAATAGGAATGGCCAAACAACGTTCTCAACAGTATAAAATCACCTAGCGAGTTTAACAACGCATTAAAAATTTGAATTGTCAAATGTTACGTATTTTCAACATTAGTTAGTTAGTTAGTCGACAGATCATCCTCATTGCACATCGAACCATTCAGTCCATAAGTGCTCGGATCCCCTCCACATCAAATCCCGCAGCGTGTAGCGGCTAACGACATCAGTTCTGTGTTGGTTTATCAATCTTCTTTGGCTTCCTGCGTAGTGTTCTTGTTTGGCCATACCTCTTTTAATTTGCAGTTCCCGCAGTCTGACCATGGTTGTAGAATCACAGTCATCGCTTAGTACTCGCAACAGTCTTACTTCTCGTAGAGCATTCAGAATGTCAGCCTGGTCCATGGCGCGTCCGCCCTCACAGTAGCCTTACCTGCGAGCTTGTCAGCCCGCTCATTTCCTTGTACTCCCGCATGCCCTGGCACGAAGATGAAACTAATCTTTGCCAGCCTAAACCGCTCCAGAGACAGCAACCACTCTCTTCGAATCTACCCCATCTCTATCCTCTTGAGCATGCTCATTGAGTCGCTAAGGAAACATGTCCTAGTGAATGTCTGTGTCTCGAGCCATGTTATTGCTTTACTTACTGCCATGACTTCCATAGTCTGGCTACTTGTGGTCTCAGTAAAAGCACCAGAGTCCTCCTTCACAATTCTCCCTCCGGCCTGCGCAGTAAAAGCCCATGAGCTTCTCACATGTCGGACGACCGACCCATCTGTGTAGATGACCGCGTCACCGTTTAGCGAATTCTCGAAAATCAACGCTTGTACTTCCGCCTCCACAGCAGCCGGATTTTCTTGTCTGCATTTTCTGTCTAGTTGGATGCAGACTGAAAGAGACTTCCAGAAATCTTTTGGAACTTGTATCCACTGCTCGCCAGGTTCTAAGTCCTCAAGTGAACATACCTGTTGAAGAATGTCCTCGGCTTGACCCATCCACGACCTTCCTCTTTTTAACCTATTGCCCTTCACCTTCCTAATTTCACTATGCAGTGGATGTTGTGTGTTTGCGTTAACTCTGAGGTAGGCACGTGCTCTGCAAATTTGTAATCTGTCTTCAATGGTTGGAAAATCAAGACGGTAGCGCATCGCCCTGCATGCTGTATCTCTTGTACATCCAAGAATAATGCGCATGGCTTCGTTCTGTATCCTTTCCATCCTTTCTATCTGCTTACGGCTGAGAGTCAGGATAGCCATCGCATACTCAAAAACAGACATTACCAGCCCTTCGTATAGAAGACATAGATTGTATGGCACGGAAGCCTGGACATTGACTAAGCAACTAGAAAGTCGAACTGATGCACTGGAGATATGGATATACAGAAGAATATGTCGTATTTCATGGAAACAGAAACATTCAAATACAGAGGTTCTAGAAACACTAGGAATGAAAAGAGAGTTGATGAAAGAAATAAAAAAGAGGCAAGTGAAATATTGTGGTCACCTTAAAAGACATAACACGCTTGTAAAAACCATACTGGAGGGCAAGGTTGAGGGCAAGCGAGCAAGAGGTAGACAACGTTACTAGTAGGAAGATAACATCAAAAGATTTACGAACATCTGTCTGACAGAACGTACAGTGAAGGCGAGAGACAGTGTTGAAGATTAATTGCAGCCAACCTTCTTTGTGGAGACGGCACCTGATTGATTGATTGAAGAACACTGGAAACCAGCATTGTTACATGAAAAAGACGACATTACGTCATACCTGTTAGACACACCTGAAACGGCGTCATCGTCCGGCAATAGTGACAGCTGCATGATGAACACATAGGGAATATTGTCTGTTGTTGTATAGCACTTTACGTCCCAGGTATCCCTCTCCCCCCCCCCCCCCCCCCCCCCCTTCCTTGTCTACTAACATCCGTGGAATTATTCCGCATGTGATTTCAATGGTCCCGGGAGTCCCTGTACGATTATATCATATTTGTAGAAATGTATTCATCTTGTATTTTTCCTTTCTCTTGATTATTTCTTCTGTTTTAATATGTTCTTAACTTCACTGTTGGTTCCTTAATGTGCATGTCAGTTCAAGAATTACATGTTTTTGGTGTTTGCAAAATGTATTAATCTCAACTTAAAAATTACTGCAACGCTATTTGTCTTTAAACTTAAAACCGTGTGCGTATTGATTTTCTACTATTGCTACTCAGCCCTGATGGCTAGTCACCATGTTAAAAACCGACATTCTAAATAACTGATTGATTTCTGACAGTGCTAGCTTGGTTACTTGTTACTGGCTATTTGCTTGGTTACTTGTTATTGGCTATTTGCTTACAGAAGCGATACCGTGGCACTCTGGACTCGGCAATGGATGTTCAGCATATGTTGAAGAGATTGGATGCTAACTAAATCTGTCGTCTGCAAGCTGGACACACGTCAAGCTTGTCCACGCAATCAAGGTGTAGCACTAGCATCAGTTGTATTTTACCTCCTTTAGTCTGTGCACTTTTTTCTAGTTGCATACTGTGTCCTTGCACATACATCTGTCCTTGATCGCCGGCACTATTGAAGATGTGTCCATTTTAAAGAAATCACAGAGACGCCAATCCGCCTTGCCATTACCAGGGGCGCTTTCATGTCCGTGATGGGAGGTGATCGGGAAGAGGGTTACTTCTCACTTATGGTGAATAATTATACGATCAGTCCTTGTAAACGTCCCCAAAGTCAGGTTCACACAAACCGCATGCCAGGATGAATCCAAGACGGTAAAAGGATATAATCACTCCTTCCCACGAAATCAATGCAGTTACAATTTGTTTTTACAATAGTCAACCAGCCAACTAAAACAGCTAACTAAACAAGTACCCAAAAAGTGCATGACAATGTTGTAGACTGACCCCCTAAGTTACATAATAATCTTGCAGACTGACCCCCTATGTTACATAGCAATGTTGTAGACTGACCCCCTATGTTATATGGTAATGTTGTAGACTGACCCCCTATGTTACATGGCAGTGTTGTAGACTGACCCCCTATGTTACATGGTAATGTTGCAGACTGACCCTCTATGTTACATGACAATGTTGTAGACTGACCCCCTATGTTACATGGTAATGTTGTAGATTGACCCCCTATGTTACATGGTAATGTTGTTGACTGACCCCCTATGTTACATGACAATGTTGTAGACTGACCCCCTATGTTACATGGTAATGTTGTAGACTGACCCCCTATGTTACATGGTAATGTTGCAGACTGACCCCCTATGTTACATGGTAATGTTGTAGACTGACCCCTTATGTTACATGGTAATGTTGCAGACTGACCCCCTATGTTACAAGTCAATTTTACAGACTTACCCCTCTATGTTACATAGTAATGTTGCAGACTAACTGCATATCTTACATGTAATGTTGCAGACTAACTGCATATCTTACATGTAATGTTTCAGACTGACTCCACATGTTACATGTAATGTTGCAGTATGACACCACAAGTTACATGTAATGTTGCAGTCTGACACCACATGTTACATGTAATGGCGCTGTAACCTAGGGGCGGTGAATGTGTTTCACAATTCCCCTGACATGCAGAGTCCGGTGTTGGACATTAGCTTCCGGATGTTTGGAAGCAGGCCGCCTTGCCGTAATATGGAGCCTGTAGTCGTCGGCCGTTCACAACAAAATGGCAAACTTTCTATTTTAGTTCCATATCCTTTACGGATGTAGCGGTCAACCATAGCATCTTTTGACTCTTCGTGATTCCTGGGCAAGTTTATGTTCAGTAGTTTGCAATTGCTTTCTGAACGACCGGCACCCATATCATTTAATAAAAAACCAGCGCAGCTGTGTTTCGAACATGGTAAGAGGGATTACGAACTGCGTCCATGACTCCATCGTCACGGGGCCGGCAATGGCAAACTACTGAACTTAAAAGTGTCATAGTAAATCACAAACAGCCAACAAATGATGGGGTTGATAACAACGCCCTGTAAAGGGCTTGCAACTAACTTAACAGGATCATTTCTGAGGACATGGCCATATCACCGCCAGCGTGTCCCTGATACATGAGCCGGCTAATTGAAGCAATAGTCACAGTTCAACCCCCAAAGTTTACTCTGTGTGTGTGTGAGTGTGTGTGAGTGTATGTGTGAGTGTGTGTGTTTGTGTGTGTGTGTGTGTGTGTGTGAGTGTGTGTGTGTGTGAGTGTGTGTGTTTGTGTGTGTGTGTGTGTGTTCCCCCTTGACATTGCAGTGTTGGGTCTCCCTATTCTCATGAGATGTATGTTTGATAACGTTCACAATTTTCTGGAAATTGACTGGGAAGGAAAGACTGTGAGGAATGGAACTGGTCAGTACAACCCATTATGACATGGCATAGTATATGTGACGATCTGAAACTCTCTACTGCAAAATCTGACATGACGGATACCTATTCCTCACCTACAGTATTGACATAAGAATTTACTGTTATTGAGTCACATTAATGTGCGTTTTAACACATTCTTTATCCAGGAACTCAATACAGGTGGAATAATGGTCTTGACACAAACATACATTACGTTCTTAATTCATTAGATACCTAGCAATTGACAATATGATAATTAGTTAAATAGCTCAACGCGAGTTAGTCATGTTGGTTTTCAACGCGCGTTAATCAAGGAGGTTGTGAATGTGTCCTAGTCATCGAGGTTGTGAACGTTTGTTTGCCGTGTAGGTTGTGAACGTTTGTTTGTCGTGTAGGTTGTGCTCCTACGTTTGTCATGTAAGCTGTGCTCTTACGTTTGTCATGTAGACTATAAACATGAGTTGATGATTCAACGGCCAAGACGGCGTTTATTTGCAAAGCTTTGTGGAACGTAATGAGCACGGCGAGGCCTGTTCATCTACTGCACCTGTATTCGTCTCCAGCCGTCTTGACTTGTCTTGTCACTGGATTCAGGTGGTCTCGGGTGAGAGAGTGTGGTCGACGAATTGCGCAACTCTTCCGCTAATCCAATTCATTGCGCAAGTAATTCTTCATCCAACTTCATCTATCACTCGCATGCCAGATAACAGGCTCCCTAAGCGAATTTTTTTGCTGTGAGCTGCGCTATTGTAAACGCTCCCAAGGCGGTCATAGGAAACGCATTAAAGACACTGAAGATCTCACTAAAAGCTTTTGGAATTCATCACGACACTTGGGAGACTGCTGCCAAAGACCGAAATTCATGGTGTACATCATTACGCAAGGGTGTAATCACGTGTGAAGCAAAGAGGACTGCAAGACCTGTTAAAAAAAAGGCTGGACAAAAAGACAAAAACAAAAACAAAAATACCGCAGGAGCGCCTCCTTCTGGAACGTCAATCATTCTTTGCCCACATTGTCAAAGAACATTTCGAGCCAAAATAGATCTTACCAGCCATCGTAGAACTCACGGCTCCAAACTTTCAACCCCACTGGATGAAATAAATGGTCCTCATCATTCTTGATGGACAAACACGTGTTGGTCATTAGTCTGTGAGCGTGTTTTTGTCGTGTAGGTTGTGAACGTGTGTTTTGTATAGGTTGTGAATGCGTATTAGTCAGGTAGGTTGTGAAAGGGCGTGTCTTGCAGATTGTGAACGTATGTTTGGTATAGTGCGTTGGTCATTAGGTTGTGAACGTGTGGTAATCGTTTACGTAGTGAACGTGGATTTGACATATAGGTTGTAAACCTGGGGTTATTAATGTATGTTGTGGATGTATCTTAGCCAAATAGTATGGGGCAGATCAATGCATGCTATAGTATGAGAGTAATTCTAATCTTCTTTCGTTATTTATACTGTCTCTATTCTACCTTTCAGCACCAGATTAAGAACAGCTTTCTTGTGGGATATATCTCTTGATCTGTTTCTGCAGTATCTAAATGACATCGCTGTTTCTGTATGATGTATGTTGCTAGTATTGTTGCATCACCAACTCATCTAACTCTCTGTCTCTCAAAGTACAATCTGTTCAGAGACATCAAGTCAGATATAAAAATTCATTCGTTTTAAAAGACTACCACTAAAGAGCATCAAAAACAGCGATGATTTCCTCTTATTTCACATTTTATCTTCCATTGAATCTTTAAACCCTTAACCAGCTCAGTCCAAGCCTTCCTACCCTTAGCTATCCCATGCAGGTCCGCCCATCTCCTCCCCGTACTATGGACATTTAAAGTAAAAGACCATTTTAAATGCAGTAGGAAATGTGGCATTTGGTGCTAGACCCATACTTGTATATACCAATGAGCGCTCAGAGGTGGTTGGTCAATAACACACCGGTCACCTTCATTTCTCCATCCCCTGATACCCAGTTTAGGCTGGGACGACCCGGAAGCTCATCTAATTTGTTTGTATCAGTCTCGATGCGAATTCGACGCAATGACGCAGACGAGCGACTTTACTACGCTACAGCGGCTCGCGATGGCATTTAGTTCTAGTCTTATCGTCAGAAAGGTGACCTTCTAGTTGCTGACTCTGGCGTAGTTTCACAATAACAACGCTTTTCTGTACTTATGAATGTCTGGAGCTTACTTATGTGATCCCGAAGCTTACGTCATACTAGAAACGATATCACAAATTGCATGATGCATCGCCCGCTCTCTCTGTATGATTATCACTTCAAAGTCCGAAGCTATAAATACACGAGACATAGGCTCACACGCAAATGTTCAAACATATGCGTTCTTTTTTCGTTAAATAGCTTAACATTATTGACGCACAAAAAACCAAATGAACGCTAAGCGTCGTGTTGCTATTTCCACAGTAAAAATGTATTCACAATAATTCATTGTTTCGTGACGTTTCGTGAGAAAACAAAGTATCTTATTCAGTTGCGAGATGATTGTTTAGAAATAATTCTGAGTTGGCAGAAAGAAAATAGCAATCGATGTGCCAGCACGCGACTCGTGATTTGGGGCACTGTATTTCAGAGGCCTTTATCAATAAAGAACAGCATGTCGCTTCCCCTCTCTCAACACATCTACACATTTCGTCAACAGATCCAGATTGTCGGCACAGACATCTTTAAGTCTGCGACATCTAGCATCACGTTTGCTTATATGCTCTCAGTTGACAGCGGTTATGTCTTTATTTTTATTTGCTTACTCTTCATTAATCTAGGTTATCGTGTTGTTATTTTGTCTTCTGTCCTCTGTGCTCTCTATTATCACAGATTAACTGGTGGAGCCGTGATTGGGAGATTACGGTGTGTGTCACATGTTCACAAAGTAAAGGGTGCAACTTTTGCATACATACTGCTTGGAATATTTTAAACATCCATTGCTATCGAATGATATCTCACACACACACACACACACACACACACACACACACACACACACACACACACACATGCACACACACACACACACACTCAAATGATATGACACGTCACTCTGATCTCTTGGGTCATCATCATCATCATGTGCCATGCCGGTAAGCGTGGGCGGTCATGTTTTGCCATCTCACTCGACCACCAGAGTCGTGGATCAGCTCCGTGTTTCTGTCTCGATCAGGCCACGTGGCCAAGCATCCAGGTATTTATCTCGGTCTTCCCCTTGGTCTCTTCCCTTGGATCTTGCCAGTTGTCACCATGTTCTCCAAATTATTTCTTCTCATGACATGCCCACAAAATTTTATTGTCTACGTCTAATGTCTCTAATCTATTTACGATCTTCATTTGTTTGTTTGTTTGTTTTTTTTAAGGACTTGTTTATTGGTTTTTCTGTCTATCCATGGTATTCTTTGCATTTTCTTCAGAAACCACATTTCCACAGCTATCAGATGTTTTTCAGCTTGTTTCCTCATTGTCCGCGCTTCACATCCAGACAAAAGTACAGGTTCTATGTAGGACTTCAACAATCTTTTTCTCGTTTCAATTGATATATTTTTATTATGATTTTCATCTTGCAAAAGGCTAGCTTAGCAATGGCAATTCTTTTTCTAATCTCCTTAAGGCCTCTTACACCAGATGTTATGACTGTTTCGAGATAACTGTACCGATTCACTTGTTTAATAATATGCCCATTTACTCGTATATCACACTGTGGTATTTCCTTATTCCCAGTGACGACCATTATCTGTGTCTCCTTTCAATTCAATTTTAACCCTAGTTGTTCACTGTGTGCAACAACCGCATCTACTAAGTGTTGCAGGTCCTGTTCATTGTCTGCAATCTCTTGGGTAGTGTGATTGAATATCAGTCACATCGGATAAGTGTGTACAATAGGAGATCCCGTGTAACCTGCGTTACAAATCCCACGGTAGTTGGGAAATGGAAATAGACCGTCAGACCACTGTCCTAACAACATTGTTAAGAAAAAGTAAACATACCCACAGGTAGACAGCGCCCGGGACCTGGGATGTAATCTGTCATAGACAAATGCACGGAGAAGTCGGACACTCTTACCTAAGAGGTGTATAACCAGGTGTGACACATTCCCCTCGAAAGAGGAACTAAGAGGAAGATACATGTTAATATGTTCCTGTTATTTCTCTTGTTAATTGTGCTCTCATGTAATGCAGGTTAAGTTATTTCTATATTATTCTATTATATCTAGAAGGGCAGAATGTCTGACGGGCCTGCGTGCCCAATTCTAAACCCTTTGAAAATAAAGATTTTCCTTCGTTCGTTCTATTAGTTTGCTCTTCTGTAAACTTAAACGATCCTTTTTACACTATGTGATGCGTATTTGGCATATGGTGCTGGCACCCCATGTTTTTACAAAGAGTTTCTCTGTAATGCTCTCCGATAAAATAGGCTAACTCGTTTCTATTATTTCTATGGCCTTCTGTGCTTTCGATAAAAACATCACCGCCTACTATAGTCAATGATACGTTGGAAAGCAATATTAGACTTCCTTCTTCACAGATACCAATAAAATTATTGCGTCATTATCAGCAGTGTTCGTGTTAGTATTTTCTTGAGTCCCTACACTTTTAGTATGATTTATGTTAACTTGGATGATCTACTTAAATACCATTTACACCATAAATATTCATTTTATAAATATGTTAATACTGCATTGTGTGGAAATAAATCAACAGATGAAACACAATATTGTCCTTATCTCCTTCAAATAGTCTGCCGTGTGACGTTGGTAATCATGTCTGTCCACTGTCTTCTGTTTCTTGTGCTGCGAATCGTTTCTGATACCAACGTTCCTCCATGCCATGATGTCAAACTGCCCAGCATCTTCTCTCTTGGTCTCCCCGTTCCTCTCTTCTCCTCCTACTTTCTCATTATGACGACATAATCTAGCTGTCCCCTGTTCTTGGCATGAACAAAGAATGCGGACTGTCTTCTTCTGATGCCAGTAACCCGATCTCTTTGTTAGTTAACTTCTTTCAAGCTATCTACAATGGTCTCTCATTGAGTGGGTGGAGGAGGATGTGTGGGTGAATGATTCTTGGTGGCTTTGTATCTTTACATCTTTATAGATGGGTGGGGGATATATGCATGGGTGGGGAGATGTGGGTGTGGGGATATGTGGTGGGTGGGAGACGTGTTCAGGTGGGGGTGGTTGTCGGTTTGGGGATGTGTGTGTGGGTGAGGGATGTGTATGGGTGTGGTATTTTTGGGTGGATGGGTGGGGGGTGTGGGTGTGTGGGTGAGAGATGTGTGGGTGAATGTGTGTGGGGGATTGTGTGGGTTAGGGGAGGGGTGCGTGATGGGTGTGGGTGATGGATTTGGGGATGTGTGTGTGGGTGGGGTTATGTCTCACTGTTGGGGGTGTGTGTGGCTGGATGGAGGATGTATGTGTGGGTAGTGAGGGTGATTGTAGTTGGGGGATGTGTGGATGGGTAGAAGATGTGTGGGGAGATGCATGTGTGGGTGAGGAATGCGTCTTTGGGATGTGTGTGGGTGTGGTGTTGTGTGGGAGGGGAGCTGGGTGTGGATAAAGGATGTGTGTGTGGGTGGGTGGGGGGGTGGTTGGGTGTGAGGGTAGGTGAAGGATGTGTGTGAGGGTGGGGGATGTGTGTTTAGGTGGGTGGTTGGGGTGTGGGAGTGTGGGTGGGTAGATAGATGTATGTATTGATGAGTGGGTGAGGGATGTGTGGGTGTTAGTGGTTGAGGGATAAGTACGTGTGTCTAGGGATGTGTGAGGGGATGAGTATGGGTTGGGGATGTATGTGTGTGGGTTGTGTGTGCTTGGATGGGAGGTGTGTGTTTGTAAATGGGGGATGTGTTGGTGGGTGGGGATGTGTGTGAGGGATGTGTGTATGGGTGGGGAGATTGTGTGTGGGTGGGGATGTGTTTATATGGGTAGGGGTGTGTGGTTAAGGGGTGTGTGTCTGTGGGATGGGTGGGTGGAGGATGTGTGGTTGGGTAGAGGATGTGTGGGTGGGTGATTATATATGAGTAAGGGTGTGTGGTTAAGGGATGTTTGGTTAGGGGATGGGTGGGTAGATGATGTGTGGGTGGGTGAGTGTGGGTGGGTAAGTGTGTGTAGGTTAGGAGATGGTGGGGGATGTTTGTAGGGGTGGGCTCGGGATCTGTGAGTGGGCTGGGGGAGATGGGAGATTATGTGGGTGGGTGCGGAATTTGTGTGTGGGTAGGTGCGGGATATGTGAGTTGGCGGGGAGATGTGTGTGTGCGTGGGGGATATGTGGCTGAGGAATGTGTGTTTGGCTGGGTGGTTGGAGATGTGTGGGTGGAGGAGGATATGTGGGTGAGTGATTGTTTGTGGGTAGCGGGACAGGTAGAGGATATGTGAGTGGGTGGGGAGATGTGTGTAGGTGGGTGGATGTGTGTGAGTGGGGGATGTGTGGTTTGGGAAATGTGTGTGTGCTTGGGGTTTCGGTGGATGGGATGTGTGGTGGGTGAGAGGTGTGTGTGGGTGGGGAGATGTGTAGGTGTAGGGATGTGGTGGAGGGTGGGGCATGTATGTGTGTGTGGGCTATGTGTGTGGTTGGGTGGGGGAGTTGGAGTGAATGGGAGATGTGTGGGTGGGTGGTGAATGTGTCTCATAACATAGTAATATGCATTGTTTATGTTTACAAAATTCATTTGACAATGTTTTTTCCTATGTACTGTTGATGAAAGAAAGATGAGTGATTGGAAGGGCTCAATGTAAGACGGGCCTGCGTGCCCAATTTGTTACCCTTTGAAAATAAAGTCTGTTCGTTCGTTCGTTCGTTCGTTCTCTATCCGTCTGCGGTGAATTCGTCATTCTTCTAAAAATTCACATCTCCGAAACTTCCAAATAATTGTTTTCTTTAAATAATTATTTAAATTTAAATGTCCTGTCACAGGAAAAATCCTCCAGTCTAATCAATCACGCGTGCCTGAATGAATAAATCAGATTTTCTTTAAAAAGCCAGTCAGTCAATGCTCTGTCTGGAATTGTGCTGTCCTGAGACAATACAACTGGACTGTTGAGTGGAGCATCAAACACTTCCCAGTAGGGACATGCCGTGAGACTAGTGCGTTCAAATTTCATTCATAAAGCTGTTTAAGGAGATCGTGTGTGGTTTTTTTTTTTTTTTACTGTTAATTACAAGCACAGTAAACAGATTTTAGTTATTCTGGTAGTTATTATTTGTAGTTGGTGGGCTCCGCGGTTGATGGAGCTATAATGTGTACCAGTTTGAGTGATCCGCAACAAAGATAACTGTAACACTAATTTCATTACTGTGTGGTGTAGAAATGGACAATTGATTAACACCGTGAGAGCACAGCTGGATATTTTAAAATATCGTTACATGGATGAATTGGGAATAGCATCGTCGTAGATTAAAATGATAATCAAAGACATGCTACATAAACACGGATTAAAGAAAACTTTACTGACAGAGACAATGTCAGACAATTAAGATATCTCTGCCATATGAAACGCACAGCTCCTTATCGGATAATGTGCTGATGAGAAGAAGCCTTCAAGAGAATGACGAAGAAAAGAAGGTAGGGGGACAATATCATGAGATGAACTAGAGGAAGCTTATGTGAATGCACATCGAAGACTCAAAATAGAAGTTGTTGGAGACTCATTACAGTCCATCCTGAATGCAGAGATGACGAGGGAGAGAGTGAGTGAGTGAGTGAGTGGGTGGGTGAGTGAGTGAGTTGCCAGTTAAGTGTGAGTTAGTGAGTTAGTACACAGTATTCAATAGAAAATAGATATTCAAAACTTAGCTCAGAGAGTACCATCACCATCAAGTGCCTTGCTGACTGGCGTTGGCGATCGTGCTTCTTCTTCCCTTGCGGTCCACAACGGCATGTATCAGTTCGTGTTTTGACTCCTTTCCGTGCCATGACAAAGACTGTCATAATTATTCTCAGTAACATCATGTGACTCATAAGACTCGTTGTGCATTTATGACAGTTAAACACTATTTGTGTGCTATTATATATTGTTATACAATTTATTCGGGATATGTTACCCCATGGCACACTTTTTTTTTCAATTTGTGTCATGCAGCTTAACACTCTGTCTTAATCTGTGTCCTGCAGCGTAACTTCGTAACATACTTTCTCAACCTTTGCACAACGACGTAACTCCACAGCAGTCTTTCATAGTTGGTGTTCCGGAATGTAACTCCTCAGCAGGTTTTCATAGTTGGTGTTCCGGGATGCAATTCCACAGCAGTCTTTCATAGTTGGTGTTCCGGAATGTAACTCCTCAGCAGGTTTTCATAGTTGGTGTTCCGGGATGTAACTCCACAGCAGTCTTTCATAGCCTGTGTTCCGGGACGTAACTCCACGGCAGCCTTTCATAACATATGTGCCAGGACGTAACTCCACAGCAGTCTTTCACAGCATGAGTTCCGGGACGTAACTCCACAGCAGCCTTTCACTGTCTATGTGCTGGGACGTAACTCCACAACAGTCTTTCACAACACGTGTTCCGGGACGTAACTCCACAGCAGTCTTTCACAACACGTGTGCTGGGACGTAATTCCGCAGTGGCCTTTGACAACACGTGTGCTGGGACGTAACTCCACAGTGGCCTTTCACAACACGTGTGCTGGGACGTAACTCCACAGTGGCCTTTCACAACACGTGTGCTGGGACGTAACTCCACAGTGGCCTTTCACAACACGTGTGCTGGGACGTAACTCCACAGTAGCCTTTCACAACACGTGTTGCAACACGTAACATTGAAAACAATATGAAAACGTGAAGCTTATAGCAACTTTACAACACACAGTAAATTCAAACAAATGACGTTGCGCGACAAGTCTTCACCCACAGTCAAATCATGTAAACACAACAGCATATAAACCACGGAGATGACACTACTGTGGATACGTACAGACATAAGTGAATAAGAAGAATGGGAAAATGAAACAAATATGTATGCTACATGTTTTTCAGTCCCAGAATATGAAACAAACGCAGAGGAAGATGGTGGTCAGCTTATGTAGCCAGTAGCGTGAGGATGAGTGGCCGTGTAGGGGAGGGGATGGGAATGGTTCAGTGAACACGGCAGATAAAGGCTTTGTAGTGGGAAGGTAGTGCTTCCGGTATAATGGCGACGCGATGACTCGTTGTTCTTAGGGGAGACGCTGTTCAGTGTTTTCTGTGGATTTCCTATGGAAACTCCCGTGGAATTCGTGTGGATGGTGTTTTTCCTTTGGATTATGTGATGTTATTTCGTGTTCGTTTATTGGAAGTGTTCAAAAGAAGCCACGGAAGGCAGGTGGTGGATGAAATTTTGAGGGCAGCCGACAGATATTTGTTGGTTATGGTCTCGAGTTTCGCGACGGCAAGCAGAGGATCTCTTTCGAGAGACAATGGTTGCGGTCATCCGGCCAGTATGGTCACTGCCATAGAGGAAAGCAACGGCAAACTACCTCTTTGAAAGTGCCTAGTTTATTATGATTCGCTTAAAGACTGATCATCGCAAGACAAGGACAGAGACATTAAAATTAGGAACATGGAACGTTAGGACGTTAAACAATCGACGGAAAATTAGAGAACATAACACAAGAAATTCAAAGAGAAAAAATTAATATATTAGGTATGTGCGAAACGAGATGGACAGGAGCAGGCATCAAGATACATAAAGATTTTAAGATTATTTATTCTGGAGGTGAAGATCGACATAGGGGAGTGGCAATAATTTTGGACCGGAAAACATCAACGTCTGTTCAGGGATATTGGGCCGTGTCGGACAGAGTTCTACTAGTTAAATTGAGTGGCAGACCTTTTAACATAAATGTTATTCAAGTATATGCCCCAACAGGAGAGTCCAGTGAAGATAGTGTAGAGGAATTTTATAATGACATAGAGTCTGCCTTAAAGAAATGTAAAAATTCAGAAATAAACATCATAATAGGGGACTTCAATGCAAAAGTAGGAAATCAAGGGGATAGATACACAGTAGGAAACTATGGTTTAGGAGAGAGAAATGAAAGAGGATACAGACTAGTAGAGTGGGCAAAAGAACAGGAAATGATTGTACGAAACACCTGGTTCAAGCAACACCCTAGAAGATTATGGACCAGGAGGAGTCCTGATAGCAGGATTAGAAACCAGATTGACTACATTCTCATTAGCAGAAGATTTAGAAACGCGCTAACAGTAGCAAAAACAGTTCCCAGTGCTGATTGTTATAGTGACCACAGACTACTCACAGGAACATTGAGGATAAAGTTGAAGAAAGTCAAGTATATAACAGGAAACACTAAATATGACTTGTGTACATTGAGCAATGACAAGGAAATACAAAACAAATTCAACATAGAAGTACAGAACAGATTTGAAATATTGTCTGATCTAGAGATCCTATTCCAGGATGTGGATGATCAATGGGAAATGTTAAAGAATTCAATCAATGTGGCTGCAGAAACAACTATTCCAAAATTAAAGAAGGTGGGTCGTAAGAAATGGATGACTGAGGAAATTTTACACTTAATGGAAACAAGAAGACTCAACAAAAATAATCCTGCCAAATATGAAGAAATTCACAGACAAGTCAGAATATTATGTAGGAAGGCAAAAGAATCATGGCTTGAGGAAAAGTGCTTAGAAATTGAAAAACAACACAACAGTCAAAATACCAAATTAGTGCACAAAAGAATTCAGGAACTTACTAATAAAAGAACAAGTACATCAACAGGCTGTCTGAAAACTAAAGATGGCAAAATCATAATAGAAAAAGATCATATTCTACATGTATGGACAGATTATGTGAAAGACCTGTATAATGATAACAGAGAGGAACAGTATGCTGTTAGATTTAATAATGAAGGAGACCAGCAATTTTAAAGATGGAGGTTCAAAATGTTCTTAAGCATATGAAAGCTGGCAAGGCCCCGGTGCAGATAACATCACAACAGAAATGATTAAAGCTTTAGAAGAATTTGGACTAGAGCAAGTCACTAGACTGCTGAACACATTATATGATACTGGAGATATACCTTCTGAATTATGTAATTCTGTATTTATTGCAATCCCAAAGAAATCAGGAACCTTAGAATGTGATCAACATAGAACAATTAGTATAATGAGTCACATCACAAAGATTTTGTTACGAATTATCATGCAAAGAGTGAGGAAGAAAATACAACCTGAAATAGGGGAAGAACAATGTGGGTTTGTAGAAGGAAAGGGTACAGTAAATGCTGTGTATATGCTGCGAACAGTTATTGAACGTGCTTTAGAAGTAAACAAGGATATACATCTTTGCTTTATTGACTACACAAAGGCTTTTGATAGAGTTAGACATGTCAACATTGTGGATATGCTTGCAGATCTACAAATTGATGGGAAAGACATTAGACTTATAAAAAACATATATTGGAAACAACAAGCTGCCATAAGGATTGATAATGAAGTAGGACAATATCAACCTATTAAGAGAGGTGTTAGGCAGGGATGTGTAATGTCTCCAGATCTTTTTTCCCTATACAGTGAAAATATTTTCAGAAATGTAGAAGACCTAAATGGAATCAGCATTGGAGGACGAAACATAAATAACATTAGATATGCAGATGATACAGTATTGATTGCAGACAATGCACAGGATCTGCAACAATTAGTAGGCGCTGTTGTTGTACACAGTGAGCAGCTGGGGTTGGAATTAAATTGTAGGAAGACACAGGTTATGGTCGTCACTAGGAAGAACGAAGTACCACAATGTAATATACAAGTAAATGGGAATATTCTTCAACAAGTGAATCGGTTCAATTATCTCGGAACAGTCATAACATCTGATGGCAGATGCCTTGAAGAGATTAGAACAAGAATTCGCCATTGCGAAAGTAGCCTTTAGCAAGATGAAAAACATTCTGACCAATAAAATGATGTCAATTGAAACGAGAAAAAGAGTGTTGAGGGGATACATAGAGCCTGTTCTTTTGTATGGATGTGAAACTTGGACAATGTGCAGTCAAGCTGAAAAACATCTGATGGCTGCAGAAATGTGGTTTCTGAGGAAAATGCAAAGAATACCATGGACAGATAGAAAAACCAATGACCAAGTACTACAAGAGACAAATGAAAATCGTAGATTGATTAGAGAAATTAGACGTAGACAGTCAAAAAATTTTGGACATGTTATGAGAAGAAATGGACTGGAGAACTTGGTGACAACTGGCAAGATCGAAGGGAACAGACCAAGAGGAAGACCGAGAGGAAAATACCTGGATGGCTTGGCCACATGGCATGGACGAGACAGGAACACTGAGATGATCCACGACTCTGGTGATCGAGTGAAATGGCGAATCATGACCGCCCACGCTTTCCGGCATGGCACATGATTGATTGATTGAGTGGGAAGGCAGGGTGTTGTTAAAGATTTGTTGCTGCTATGTTCTTTTGTTTACCGTAACTTTGTTTTGTAAAGCCGCCCAATACTTCAAGTTTCATTTTATTTACATTTCCAGAGCTTGACGGTAGTTGAGCCTGTTTTTTTTTTTTTTTTTGTAACACCGGGAGTGTGGGAGACAGAAAGAAGGCAGAAAACATTTCAAAGACTGTAAATTATAAATGAAATTTTTTTTTTCACTGTTTAATTTTTTTTACTGATAGTATGTGCAGACTTTGTTGTTAAAACTAAATGGTGGTAATTCAAAAATGGACATTGTTTCCATAAAACATACATACACACCCTCACGCACGCACGCACGCACGCACGCGCGCACACACACACACACACACACACACACACACACACGTGATTACAATTTTTGCTATTGAACCATTAAACAATCTTAATATGATGTTTTCTTGTTTAACAGAGATGTGCCTTGTCTATTTCAGCGTCCGTTTCCCGTGCCGTTATTTGAAGTAGATTGAAATGATCTGCATTTTGTTGGCACGTTCTTTCCACAAATTAATGTAATATTTTGTTCCTCTGCAGCTGCTAGTTATTGCCTGTTTATTGTGTTGTGCGATATTGTTTTTTCTTCTTGGCTCTGAATATTCAACGCGACATGCAGGGTCATGGTCAATTGTTACTGTTTGTGTGTGTGTGTGTGTGTGCGCGCGCGCGCGCTTGTCTGTGTGTGCATTTAGTGTGTATTCACGTCTGTGCATGTGCGCGCGTGTGTGTGTTGCATCTTATGTGTGAGTGTGCGAGTGTTCATGGTGTGTGTGGATGCGCGTGTGTATGTGCACGCTCGTTTTGGAGTGTGTGGGTACACGTGTATTGTGCGTGCCTGAGTGTTATAAAATCTAATTTAGCTTCTTCTGTTTTAAGTCCCATCTCGAAATGTTGTTGTACGTTGAATCTCCTCGTGTGTGTCTGTGTATGCGTGTGTGTTGTAAAAACTAATCTGTCTTCTTCTGTCTCAAGCCCCGTCCTAATATGTTGGTAAGCTTTCATTCAATCTCAAAGTCTAGTTACCTAACTTCGGTTTACAATGCATATATTCTATCTAATCGAACAATATGCATTATGTTCCTATTGTGCTCACATCTTAAATGTGTAACGTGTGAACATTGTCTTTCTCTCAGCAATGCTCTTTTTGCTCAAATAGCCTCGGATCATAATCTATTCGATTTCATTTTACCATTCCTCTATTTATACACTGAGAAAAAATGAATAGTGAAAATTGTAAAAATAAAATATATACTACGATGTTTTGGACGAAATTAAAGCAACGTAAGCAGATTACAATAAAGACAGCAAGAATAGATTTGGCGAGGAATTTCTGCTCCATTTTCTGGTTGTAAATGGCATTCGTTTCCTGCAGGCTTACATGCGCAGCAAGACAGATGCGAATCAATAGAAGCACAGGCGCACAATTTGTGTTTGGACACACAGACATGTATGAATACCAAATTCAATCAATTCAGACAACAGAAGGACGCATAACTAAGGAAAATCAGGTCGATGCACACAAGAAAATAGATACAAGTGCATACATTTTACATGATACATCTAAAGATAAGCAATTTCACACAGACTCTGTGTGGTGCTGGTGTGTGTGTGTGTGTGTGTGTGTGTGTGTGTATACACACATATATATACACACACATATATATACATACACACACACACACCCACACACATGATTATGCTTTTATCTGTAGCTTAGGGGGTAGTGAGGAGCACAGTATCATAATTCCCCCGTCATTCCAAGTCGAGGGTTGGAAATCAGCTGCAATCGATTTGGAAGCAGATAGCATTGTATTGATTTCGATCGCATGAGGCGTCGGCTGTTCAGAAATCAATCGCAGCCTGCTGATTTAACATTGTCTAGTAAATCACAAACAACCTATAAACGCTGGGGTTGATTGGAACAACGTGTAAAGGACATGCAACTAATCTTATCCTTTCATTAGAAATCTCAAGACCCGTTTATGCAGTGGTGGCCTCTGCTGGAGAAAAATTGTCTTTCCTATTTTAGGACTGAACCTGGACTTCATCTTCTCTTAATGGACCTCAAGACCCAGTGATTTCTATTGCTATTGTGTCGCGTATAAAGGGATACCGTTACGCCCCCTTGGGCGCCCATTAACAATTTCCTGGATTTACAGAATCCTTGCATCAGCCATTCTTGTTTTGCGTCATTTTTCTGCTTGTCTTTCAGTGTGTGATCTCTCATTGTAATACTTGACCTAGATCACCTTGCAAGAATCTCTTGGTAAGATTGTTCGTGTTGGATTATGCAGCTAAAGAACTCTAGGAGATGCGGTATCCAGTTTGGCGACAGCCGTTCTCAGATGCCACTAACGAATTCATGGCGGGTTACAGTGTTACTGTTCTTTACTTCACATATGAGCCCTGGTAACAAACACGATGCTCCGATGACAGCTAATGTATCCATGGTGCCTGGGTCTTACACAGACCTGACCCGAACTGGCAGGACAATGTCGGAGTCGGTGCACTGCCGGAGATGTAGTCACCAGATACCACGAGGTGAACATGTCTCTGGCACTCGTCAGCAATAGTGAGCAGTGATTACAGCATCCTTTTATATACCATAGGGCACATTGGGTATATGGTGCTAGACCAATATTTGTATAGATCGAACGGTATTAGGTGGGCGATTAGTCGACATCACGCTGCTGGCCTTTACTTTCTTAGATATTTCCTGGTTACCTAGTTTAGGCCGGGACGACCAGGGGTCTCATGGAAATTTTAAACATCCCATAGACTCGATACCATGACAGGCGAGTGCTTAATAATTTCAGTAATGCAGTATTATCAACTTTCATCTCGCCATGGAGACTGTTTTTTTCACTTCTCGTCGTCTTCTTCATCTAGGGTTTATATCTCCGAGTCGTTCAAATGTCCTCTCCGAACCTCCATATTTGCCACTCAGTTGAGGGCATATAATATCATGGGTACATGAATGTGCTGTCCCTGTAATGAATGGACGGTTAACTATCCGGCATTAAGGTTAAGTTCAGGGCGGGACGATTTCATAAGTGAATCCAGAAGCAGATCATCATTTGCAGGCTCTGCAACAATATAAACATCCATGTATAGAGGGAACACCGGTAGAGTACTGGCTAAACACTCGACGGAAGACCTGATGGTCGTGGGTTCGATACGCAGCTGGACGACTTCTGGGTTTTTTTTTACTTTATTTATTTACCTGGACTACAAAAGGCACCAAGAATATATTGGGAAGTAAAGACGTACGGCGTCATTCTGACCACATCCCTCACCCAGTGCCCAATGGTCTATAAAAAAATATAGGTCTATGGGTTCTTTATATTCAAGAACATAATTATTGATTATAAAACTAAAACATTCAGTTTTAAATATATGTTAATTGTCCATATGCAACATGTACACATTGAAGTTCAGCTCTGCCCACAGACATAATGGACACTACATAATTATAGCGCCATGTAGGTAAGGTTCTGCTGTCTTATGTGTAATGAAACCACAGAGTGGCATTCTGCAATGGAGCGATTCTCACTTCTTATTTATTTCACTGAATCGCTGCTTCCACAAGTAATGGAAACACTCAATAAACAGCTTTTACTTCTGTGCCCTAATCGAAGCGTTGATGTCCATTAGCAGTTTAAGATTAGATTAAATGAATCAAGTTGACACGCTGAATTGCATGCTGAAGTGCTTCAGTCTACTGCACGGCTAGTTCTGTAGTAGACAAGTGCAGTAGTTCAATAGCGACCCTATGTACTCAGTGTCACATGACATTCGCAATCCTAAACAACGCTATTTACGTGAGTCGCTCTTCATACATGTCTAATCTTTGTTGGTTGCTTGCTGGGTTGCTTGCCAACCCTCTGAAAACTGAGTTTTGACTCGCTTAAGTCGGATGCATTGCCGTTCATGTTCTCAGAAAGGAGTTGTCCTGTGTCGGAATGTGGTCAGTGCAGAGACGTTCCTTTAAAACTGGTGCCAAACTACCATCTCCAGAGGCACTGTCTTGAAAAACTGTCCATCCTCTCTCCAAACTCAAAAACTAACGAGTGGGGCGTGCTCGGTACTGTAAGTTAACATCTGCCGAAAGGTATATAACCAGGTCATGATGCAGCACAGCACATACATACTGACTAGGACAAGGCAACAGCACAGTACATACAGACTGACTAGGACAAGGAAACAGCACAGTACATACAGACTGACTAGGACAAGGCATCAGCACAGCACATACAGACTGACTAGGACAATGCAACAGCACAGTACATACAGACTGACTAGGACAAGGCAACAGCACAGTACAAACAGACTGACTAGGACAAGGAAACAGCACAGTACATACAGACTGACTAAGACAAGGCAACAGCACAGTACAAACAGACTGACTAGGACAAGACAACAGCACAGTACATACAGACTGACTAGGACAAGGCAACAGCACAGTACATACAGACTGACTAGGACAAGGCAACAGCATAGTACATACAGACTGACTAGATTAAGACAACAGCACAGCACATACAGACTGACTAGGACAAGGCATCAGCACAGTACATACAGACTGACTAGGACAAGGCAACAGCACAACACATACAGACTGACTAGGACAAGGCAACAGCACAGTACATACAGACTGACTAGGACAAGGCAACAGCACAGTACAAACAGACTGACTAGGACAAGACAACAGCACAGTACATACAGACTGACTAGGACAAGGCAACAGCACAGTACAAACAGACTGACTAGGACAAGGCAACAGCACAGTACATACAGACTGACTAGGACAAGGCAACAGCACAGTACATACAGACTGACTAGGACAAGGCAATAGCACAGCACATACAGACTGACTAGGACAAGACAACAGCACAGTACATACAGACTGACTAGGACAAGGCAATAGCACAGTACATACAGACTGACTAGGACAAGGCAACAGCACAGTACATACAGACTGACTAGGACATGGCAACAGCACAGCACATACAGACTGACTATGACAAGGCCTGGATTTTAGGTATTTCATAATCAACAGCCTCAGCTCCAAGGCCCAAAGAGACAAATGTACGAGCTAGCATTTTCATTCCTTTCCCCCAGGGTAGTGGGACAGGGCAAGTCCTATCAATCCTAAAGCAAGTCCTAGCAAGTCCATACAACATGCCTGCTTCCTTCCACCAGCTTGCGGAACAGCTCACGGACAAGTGTGGAGTCTCCGCTTAACAGCCCCTCCCCACCAGTTAGGCCTTACATTAAAGTGGTGAGATGCTGAAATCTTCACTTTACGAGAATCTAGGACAAAAGCTAGGACAATCCATCCTGCATAGAAACTGCTCTCACAAAAAGCCACTGCAATCTACTGTGACTAATGCAATACAAAACAATACTGCTCTAGAGATGGGTTAGACAAATTAGCTTAAAGTTGGGGAAATATTGGATAGGAAAGGCAAAGGAAGACAGATAAATATACACACAGATGGTCAAAATATAATAATATATGCAACACCAGTTTCGTCAACGTACCAGACGACTCGGGAGATTGGAGAGTCCAGATCACAGGCTTCTGCTCCAGACCAGGCAACTGAAAGGGAAGAAATCTTTCCCCCAATGAAGCGCAGAAATAATCACTTCATCATCTGTCAGGGTGTGTGCGTGTGTGGTTTTCGTTTCCGGACCAGAAGTTACTCAGAATTCTCCGAGGCTACTAAAGAATTATATTCTTAAATGTTTCTGTTATCTGTTAGAATTATTGCTAATGAATAAATAGACTAGGTTTTTAACTGACAAGTAAGAAATCGATGTTGTTACATCTGAAACAAAATGTTATCAAGCCAAAGCTATTAAATATCTTGACGCTCACGATGGATGGACTTGTAGACAAAATATGTTAGTTTGCCGACGGCAGCAGTAAAACACAGTTGTTCTAATTCTTCGTTGTTCCTTTTTCCAGGGCAGAATATTACTGCCAAGCGTTGGCACATAGAACTGTTTTCATCAACCTGCAGCACAATAATCATTCATAAACTTCAGGGACTGCAGACTAGAGTTAAAATCAAGATGAGCAAATGAAATTACAAGAAAATATAGGAAACTTTGATATTTGAGAAGGAGGAGGAGGAGCAGGAGGAGCAGGAGCAGGAGGAACAGGAGGAGGATGAAGAAGAAGAAGAAGAAGAAGAAGAAGAAGAAGAAGAAGAAGAAGAAGAAGAAGAAGAAGAAGATCCAACAGAGTCTTATAAGGCTATAAGGAAGCACCATTAACAGGAGAACAGTAGAGACAACGACAACTCATAACATCCCTCCCGGCCAAATACATTGAATGCGCTTGCCAGCAAAACGTTTATGCAAACTTACGGGCTGGTGAGCTTAGAGTTTATCCACGGAAAAGGACATGGTGAATACTGTCATGTCTGAATGTTGCTGGCCACAGCTAAAACGAACAAACAACAACCCATAATTTTTATTTACGTTCCTTGCTTTGAACTCGCCACGCTGGAATGATGGTTGCGCTTGGGCTAGCTTTCACTATTACTAGTGTCTCTCGCCATCAGGCGAACCCACTTCGACTTCTGAAGTACTTGTAATTTACGTCTCCAAGTCAAGGACGAGAAGTCAACATTTTAGTCCAACTGAGCAGTGTAGGGGTTAAACCTCACCATCTGCATACCAGAAGTTTAAGAGTAAGTACTCTTATCTATTCAGTCGTGCTGACCTCGATCGCGTAATTAATGTTGACGTGGCCGGGAGACAAGACCTCAGCTTGTCATCTCCTGGAGTCTGCACGATGTGAACACTGACATTATATGTTCTTTGTGTTGTGCTGCAGATGGACATACCACAAACTCCAGAAGTACTCAATACCTTCTTTGATTGTCCTGATTAGCGTTTATGGGTGGAAACCAGGAATGACCAGTCACAAACCATGACTGCCAGCGGATGAATGATTTAAGAAAATTCCAGGATTCGACAGAAACAAACCATGGCTTTCAACAAAATATATTGTAAATTACATCAATAACAGAAAAAACCCATGATTGACAGAAGGATGCACCATAATTATAGCAATGCTGTTTGAAACCTGTTTGTTTTTCTGCTGTAATATCCACATTTAGTGAGAAGGAGACTATATAGTGGCCTGGGGCTGATAGCCTTGAAACACTCAGTGTCGTCCTTGTGAGATGTGCCTCAGACCTCTTGAGACGCAGTTTTATCCAATAAGACTTTAATTTTTCTCAACTGGAGAGGGCCACCAATTCTTCAACATAATCAGAAGAAACTAAGTGGAGCATCTCAAGTCTCTTGGTAGCTTTCTCCGTGTTAGTGTGGTTGATCTGAATTGGTCTACAATTTGATGGATCAACATCAGGAGGCTTAATTAATATCTTTTTTCTGGACATTTTATGTTACTGTTTTCAGAATTTAGATTTGAATTTAGAATTGTGTTAAATTTATTGTTTCAATTGTTGTGAAAACTATCATACATGTCTGCCTCCAATTGCCCTGACACAAATTTAATATTATATACACTGTTATATAATTTCAACATGTGAGATTCAATACTTTTATGTGCCACTTGTCAAGTTACTGTATTTTTCTAATATTTATAGTTCAGATATTGAGCAGCCTAGGTAGGATGTAGAATGTTCTCTGTTTACGTTTATAGATATTAGGGTAATTGAACAGACACGGTTGTTCATAATGATAGCGGCTCAGGATGTGGGGGTATTAATCTTCTAGACTTTTAAAAAGCTTTGAGCTAACATTTGAATTAACATGACCCCCCACTGGTTAACATTGTGAAAAATTCAATCTCCAGACAGACAGACAGACAGACAGACAGACAGACAGACAGACAGACAGACAGACAGACAGACAGACAGACAGACAGACAGACAGACAGACAGGCAGGCAGGCAGGCAGACAGACAGACAGACAGACAGACAGACAGACAGACAGACAAACAGACAGACAGACAGACAGACAGACAGACAGACAGACAGACAGACAGACAGACAGACAGACAGATGGTGCCAACTTCTCTAATCCTGCTGTCAGAGGAAGATCAGGAGTACGACTTCAGGAGAAATCATTAGATATCAATGATTATTGAAACAATGTCCAATCCTAAGTAGGCATCGAACTTAGTACCTTATGAGCCTGATGTGGACAGAGTAACCTCTCTGCCGTGGCAGACCCTAATCTGAATTAACAGAGAGCTCAGAGGACACCAGAATGAGTACAACTACGCTACACTATACTGGTGGAGAGTACATGGCATGTACATGTTGCATGTCCTTTGCAGAACGTGTAGATCAACACCAGGTGATGTTCTAGGCAACTGTACGCTCAGTAGTTTGCCATTGCTTTCTGAACGAGAAGTCCACATTTATGTCCAACTTAATGCCAGCATGGCGGTTAAACCTCGACATCAGCGCACCAGACGTTTAAGTGCAAGTTCTAGTATCCTCTTGACCACTGCGAAGTCTTGAAGAGTTTTAAAGCAAAATGCAAGAGGCTTCTCATAAGTCTTTTGCCTGACCATGAAGGAGTAGGCGGAGAGAATTTAATTTAAATTTGGCACATGTATAGCTCTTTTAATTTGTAATGGACATATGAAATATGAATTTCCCTCCTCAATTGGTTTTGCCGATATGGTGCATGGCACAAGACACCCTATTGACCAGATCTGCACATCCAGCGATTTGTCAGAACAATGGAGGAATCAGACGCCAGGACTGTGATAAAATTCTTGATATTACAAGGGAAAACACCTACAGAAATACACAGGGATATGGAGCCAGTGTTTGAGGAAGTCTGTCCTTCGCATGCTTCTGTAAAAAATTGGTGTTTGTAGTTTAAGTGTGGCGGTTCCCAAGTTACTGATCTGCCAAGATCGGGACGACCGTCCTCAGAGTGCAATGATGCAAATGCTGCAAAAGTGAAGAAAATCGTAGACCAGGATAGGAAAATGACAATGTCAGAGATATTGGGTTCAGCAAAACTGAGTAAGAGTACAGATTTTAGAATTTTACACAACAGACTGAACATGAGAAAATTGTGTTCCCGCTGGGTCCCGCGCCTACTGACATGTGAACAGATACAAACACGGGTTGATTGCTGTGGCCAGTTGCTCAACATGTGGCGGTCGAAAAACATGTTGACGACCATGGTGCCGGCAGATGAGACTTGGATTCACCGTTATGACCCCAGAATCCAAAATTGCCAGCAAAAAGTGGAAAACCCCAGGATCGCCAACACATGTCAAGCCAAGCGCACAAAAATCTGCAAGAAAAGTGATGCTGGACTGTTTGTTGTTTTTTTTTTTTTTTTTTTTTTGGGGGGGGGGGGGGACGGGGGGGGGGGGGGGGGGGGGGGACGTCAAAGGTGTCATATTGAAAGATTACATTCTTCATGGCAACACGGTTAATGGCAGTACTATGCAGATTTCCTTATCAAACTAAGAAAGGCTGTGGCCAGAAAACGAGGGATAGCGTGTACGCAAATTCTGCTTTTGCTTCAAGACAACGCGCCCTCCCATAAAACACGACTTGTGCTGCAAACTGCCAACGATTTGAATATTGGAATTCTTCCACATCCACCATATTCTCAAGATTTTGCTCCATCAGACTTTTGTTTCCCAAATTTTAAAAAGCAGCTGGAAGGAAATCATTTTGACAGTGACGAAGATGTCATACTGGCTTGTGATAACGTGTTTAGTTCGAAAAATAGGTTGTTTTATTCTGAAGGTCTTTTCAAGATCACGCAGAGATGGCAGAAATGCACAAATTCAGGCGGTGGCTACATTTAGAAGGAATAAGCACTGTGTCAAATTTCAATTTTCTCCGCCTACTCCTTCATGGTCAGGCTAAAGACTTATGAAAAGCCCCTTGTACACAATGTTTGTTTTTTTTAAATTCTATTGGTTTGTTTCCGAGTTGTTTGTTTTCGATTGGTTTGTTTTCGATTGGTTTATTTCCGATTGATTTGTTTCCGATTGGTTTCTTTCCGATTGGTCTTGGTTGGTTAGCAGTTTGGCTGGTGAATCGTTTGGAAGACGACTGATCCATGAAAATGACTTCGTCTATCGGAGTGAAGTTGGGGTAGAGACCTCCCTCCGGATTCGGTACCTTCATACCATTTCCATGGGGATTTCGTTCCAGAGCTCTCCCTCCCATCTCAAAGCTTATACCCAATTGAGTATGCAAGTCCAGCACTGGAGCTTCCCAACCAGGTCATCATTCAGCCTAACACATATAGACTAGTTGAGATTAGGGCTAGGGTTGTACAGTTTTTGGATACTTCATTGTCAACAGATTCCACCCTAATTGAACTCTTTGTCTAAGTGAGACTGGCGAAGAGTTCACTTAAGGCTTGACTGAATCTACAGTAGTCACATATTTTTTTGTTGCGTATCCCTTACGGGACGTTGCAGTCAACACCAGCATTTTCAGCTGCTGTTGATGTACTAGGCAAGTGTTACGTTCAGTAGTTTGCCATTGCTTTCTGTACCACCGGCTCCCATACCAGCACGTTATAACACAACGTGACACGGTCTGGTGCACAAATCGGTCGCAGCTGAGCTTCGAACGCTTGGTACCCAGCTCACTAACCGAGTTCGCAAGCCTTTAGCCACGGAACCGGCATAGTCACATATTAGCCCACATGAAAAGAAAGGTTCATAAAATCTAACTCCGGCTGAGCGGATCTAAACATTAGGAGGTAACTATCCCACTATCACCTGACACTGATCGACTATACGTCCATGTCTGTTGCAGTCGGTTGCCCTCGAAAGTCTGCTGTAGCTGGTCAAGTTTCCAGTCTGCTGCAACTGGTCAAGTTTCCATGTTTTCTGTAATTTGCTCAAGTTTCCACGTCTGCTGTAGCTGGTCACGTTTCTATATCTGCTGTAGCTGGTCAAGTTTTTATATCTGTTGTAGCTGGTCAAGTTTTTATATCAGCTGTAGCTGGTCAAGTTTTTATATCTGCTGTAGCTGGTGAAGTTTTTATATCTGCTGTAGCTGGTGAAGTTTTTATATCAGCTGTAGCTGGTCAAGTTTTTATATCTGCTGTAGCTGGTCAAGTTTCCAGTCTGCTGCAACTGGTCAAGTTTCCATGTTTTCTGTAATTTGCTCAAGTTTCCACGTCTGCTGTAGCTGGTCACGTTTCTATATCTGCTGTAGCTGGTCACGTTTCTATATCTGCTGTAGCTGGTGAAGTTTTTATATCTGCTGTAGCTGGTGAAGTTTTTATATCTGCTGTAGCTGGTCAAGTTTTTATATCAGCTGTAGCTGGTCAAGTTTTTATATCTGCTGTAGCTGGTCAAGTTTTTATATCTGCTGTAGCTGGTGAAGTTTTTATATCTGCTGTAGCTGGTCAAGTTTTTATATCAGCTGTAGCTGGTCAAGTTTTTATATCTGCTGTAGCTGGTCAAGTTTTTATATCTGCTGTAGCTGGTCAAGTTTTCACGTCTGCTGTTGCTGGTCACGTTTCTATATCTGTTATACCTAGTCAAGTTTCCACGTCTGCTGCAACTGGTCAAATTTCCATGTTTTCTGTAGCTGGTCACATTTGTATTTCTGCTGTAGCTGGTCAAGTTTCTACGATTGCTGTAAGTGGTCAAGTTTCTACGACTGCTGTAAGTGGTCAAGTTTCAATGTTTTCTATAACTGGTCAAGTTTTAACCTCTGCTGTAGCTGGTCACGTTTCTATAGCTGCTGTAGCTTATCAAGTTTCTATATCTGCTGTAGATTGTCAGGTTTCTATATCTTCTGTAGCTGATCAAGTTTCCATATCTGCTGTAGCTGATCAAGTTTCTATATCTATTGTAGCTGGTCAAGTTTCTACGACTGCTGTAAGTGGTCAATTTTCCATGTTTTCCTTAACTGGTCAAGTTTCCACGTCTGCTGTAGCTGGTCAAGTGTCTATATCTGATGTGTCTGGTCAAGTTTCTATATCTGCTGTAATTAGTCAAGTGTCCATGTCTACTGTAACTGGTCAAATGGCCATGTCTTCTGTAATTGGTCACATTTCCATCTCTTCCGTAACTGGTCGAATTCTCGTTGCTGCTGTAACTGGTCGAAATCTCATATGTCCGCTGTACTTTTTCGTACCCTCATATCTGATGTAACTTGGTCGAACTCCATATGTGTTGTAAGTGGTAGAACTCCCACATCTGATGTAAGTGGTCGAACTTTCATATCTGATGTAACTTGGTCGAACTCCCATATCTGATGTAAGTGGTCGAACTCCCATATCTGATGTAAGTAGTCGAACTCCCATATATGATGTAAGTGGTCGAACTCCAATATCTGATGTAACTGGTCGAACTCCCATATCTGATGTAAGTGGTCGAACTCCCATATCCGATGTAACTGGTCGAAATCCCATATTTGATGTAAGTGGTCGAACTCCATATCTAATGTAAGTGGTCGAACTCCCATATCTGATGTAACTGGTCGAACTCCCATATCTGATGTAACTGGTCGAACTCCCATATCTGATGTAACTGGTCGAACTCCCATATCTGATGTAAGTGGTCGAACTCCCATATCTGATGTAACTGGTCGAACTCCCATATCTGATGTAACTGGTCGAACTCCCATATCTGATGTAACTGGTCGAACTCCCATATCTGATGTAAGTGGTCGAACACCCATATCTGATGTAACTGGTCGAACTCCCATATCTGATGTAAGTGGTCGAACTCCATATCTGATGTAAGTGGTCGAACTCCCATATCTGATTTTACTCGTCGAACTCCCATATCTGATATAACTTGGTTGAACTCCCATATCTAATGTAACTCGTCGATCTCACATCTCTGATATAACTGGTAGAACTCCCATATCTGATGTAAGTGGTCGAACTCCTATGTCTGATGCAACTGGCCAAACTCCTATTTCTGATGTAACTGGTCGAACTCCCATATCTGATGTAACTTGGTCGAACTCCATATCTGATGTAAGTGGTCGAACTTCCATATCTGATTTTACTCGTGAAACTCCTATTTCTGATGTAACTGGTCGAACTTCCATATCTGATTTTACTCGTGAAACTCCTATTTCTGATGTAACTGGTCGAACTTCCATATCTGATTTTACTCGTGAAACTCCTATTTCTGATGTAACTGGTCGAACTCCCATATCTGATGTAAATGGTCGAACTCCCATATCTTATGTAATTGGTCGAACTCATATATCTAATGTAACTGGTCAATCTCACATCTCTGATGTAACTGGTAGAACTTCCGTGTCTGATGTGCGTCTAATAATGTCCCTCTACGCCTTACAGCATTTGCTAAAGGGAGTAGGGGAGGCGAGGAGCATTGAAGGACCTGGAGTGCTACAATGTCGATGTTTCCTAGACCATAAACCAGTCAATACATGTTTTGTGTTTCTATGTATTGTGTCACGGTTTGTAATATATGTTCTCATTGTCCCCGTTCTCATCACATTTCCGAATCACAATACACTCCGGTGAATCTCCAATAAGTATGTGTTCCATGAAAACACGTCTTGTCATATCAGATGTCCGAGAGCTATTTATGAAAATATTGCACCAATTTCCTCTCAGCGCACGAACGTTTCCACTCATTTTTCTCTTTGTAAATACTCAAGAGTTCTGACGCAGTTAGTGGCTTTGGAGATTGGGAGACATATGTGACTGTTAATATGATATGGCTACCACAAGACGTGATGTCTGCTTGTTCTAGTGGACTGGTGCCCTGGGGATGCCGCGGGCTACGTTGGTGAGGCTCGTGGCATGTTTGTAGGGAAGATAAAACACAAGCAGGGATTTGCAGTATGTTATCATGAATTCGCTCTCGGTGAGGGTTGGTGTTCTTATCCTAATGTAGTTTATAGTGTTATACACATTTGGTGTCGGGTGAAATCAATAAATCAATCAGGTGCCGTCTCCACAATGAAGGTTGGCTGCAATGGATCTCCAACACTGCCTGTCTCTCGAACTGACTGTACATTCTATCAGGCTGATGTTCGTCCATCTCTTGATGTTACTTTCCCACTTGTATCGTTGTCTACCTCTTGCTCGCTTGCCCTCAACCTTGCCCTCCAGTATAATGTTTATAAAAGTATCATGTCTTTTAACGTGGCCGAAATATTTCAATTGCCTCCTCTTTATTTATTTCATCAACTCTCTCTCTCTCTCTCTCTCTCTCTCTCTCTCTCTCTCTCTCTCTCTCTCTCTCTCTCTCTCTCTCTCTCTCTCTCTCTCTCTTCATTCCCAGTTTTTCTAGAACCTCTGCATATGATTTTTTTTGTCTTCATGAAATACGACATATTCGTATGTATTTCCACATCTTCAGGGCCTCTATTTGACTTTCTAGTTGCTTGTTCAATAGCTAGGCTTCCACGCCATACAATTATTGATCTGGGCTCCCATGGCGATCGAGCCTAAGATGGGTGCCAGGAGTTATATAGGGAAGTAAAGGCACCCGGCGTTCTACTGGCTCCATCACCATGGGGGTGTAGATATGTGTATACAAATGTAGGCATGCTACCATGTGTTCAGTGCGCGTTAAAACATGTAATACGGCTCTTTTTTATGTGCAGCTCTAACTACCGCGTGGATCAGAAATACGAAGAACAACTATAGACATTATTTATAAACTACAAACATTCAGTAATGCCTGCGCAGACAAACATGGTATAAGATTCAACAACGTGAAGCTCATGAAGAGAACTAAACAATTACCAGTGAATCAAGGGGTGAGGAGAAGAGGCTGGGGTTAGATAGATCACGCGTTAACACCTGCTGAAATATAACGTCGTTTGTATGGGACCCACAAGGCAAACGAAATAAAAGGAGACCTAAATCGCGTGGAGAAGAGAATTACAGACAGAGATGATTAATTTGGGGAGTCCATGAGGGGATCTGTTTGAGATAGCAAACGATAGGACATATTGTGGTGAGTTGGTTCTGGACATGCGCTTCAAAGGAAGACAGTGGGAGGAAGTGGAGGAATGTTGTATAACTAATTATTGGCTGTATCGTTGGTGTTGTATAACTAAACAATACGATACTTCCGGTTTCAAGATGGCGACGG
Organism: Cepaea nemoralis; assembly: GCA_014155875.1. NCBI lineage: Eukaryota > Metazoa > Mollusca > Gastropoda > Stylommatophora > Helicidae > Cepaea > Cepaea nemoralis. The sequence goes on from JACEFZ010001261.1 coordinate 281,723, forward strand.
ACGGTGGTGTTGTTTTGTGTTCGTTAACTTTTTCGCGTAGGGGATGGATTTATTCATCTCTTGCGTGTAATTGGTGTGCCAGGATGTAAAACCAGGAGTTTCTACTCAAGATCTGCGCGGGTGCTACGGAGTTCGTGCATCGAGCGAAGCCATCCTTGAGTGAATTTTCAGCAGCGTGTGTGGTTTTCTCAGTCTGTGTTTACGTTTTTTTCAACATGGCGGAACAACGTGTGTTCTTCCAGCGGTCAGCAGTCAACATACCGTAGCGGCGTGGTAGCCGCGCAGGGAGAAAGAAGCAAGATAAGCGTGGTGGTTTGAGGAGGTTTAGACTCAAGTGTCACCGTCTAGGACTCAGGAATATCCGTATTCTATATTGGAACTGTGCCAGTGTAAAACAACGGGGCTCTATTTTAGAAACCCTAGTTTACAGGAACGACATTGTAGCACTCCAGGAGACGAGACTGGGCGATCAGCTACTCCAAATTGCCGGCTTCAAATGTTTCTACAACAGACGACATCTGGGAATGGCGATTCTCGTTAGCGACAGCATGGTGGCGTCAGAGCTAGACATGTCCAGTTGGGACAGTGACGATATGCAAATACAGGCGTTGAGAGTTCATTCCAGTATACCATTCGTGTTGGTTAATGTTTATGCCCGCAATGCCAGTGTGGACGCCCAGAAGTGGCAGTGCTTAAGTGGCATATTAGGCCACGAGAGAAATGTTATTTTCTGTGGTGACTTCAACGCTAAAGGCAGATCATGGGGAAACACTTCCTCCAATACACAGGGGGAGGAGCTCGAGACTGCACTGGAAACCATCGACCTGGTTTGTATCAACAGTGGCGGTGTCACCAGGACAGCAAGCCGTCCGGGCGATGAGGACAGTGCTATTGATCTGGCGCTAGTTTCACCTTCACTCACTACAGTGTGTAGATGGGGTGTCCTAGGACACCATGGCAGCGACCACCACCCTTGCAGCATACTGGTGGAGAAAGGCAGAACCAGGCAGCACAAGCTAAAGTTAAAGACGTTCCAGTATGACAGTACAGGGCAAGATGTGGTGAATAACTTAAGACGCGACAAGCGCAGAACGTTTCAGGGCAGGAAAAAAAGCTGGGAGCAGCCACCGTGGTGGAGTTTCGAGGTGGAGAAGGCTTGGGTGGATAAGCATAGTGCTGTAAGGAGATGGGAAAATGCCAAGAAGAACAGAGCTGGTCATCCTAGTCCCTGCTTGCACTTAGAAAGAGAGATGCACACAAAAGTAAGCTATTTCAAAAAACTTGTCAAGGTTGTTAAAAGCGAAAAATGGACAGAGGTGTGTCAAAGAGTAAGCACAGACAAGTCACTGAAATTGTTCTGGCGACTACATAAAAGCATGAGTGGTGTAGTCAAGAATAAGAGCATTTCTGACTTCCAAGGCGCTGACCTCATCTGGCAGAGGACTGACGAGGACAAGGGCAAAGCCCTCTTTGAACGCTATCTAGAGCGCAGAGCAACCAGACAGACATGGGAGGCCGAAATCTGGCCAAGGAGGTCACCTCAGACAGATGCAAGGCCCAGAACACTTCGGATGAAGACACAGTGACAGTGAAAGAAATCAAGGCTGTGCTTCGACGATCAAAAGCCAGTGCTCCAGGTCCTGATGGCATAAGATACGACGACATAAATAGGTGTACCGACAATGAGCTAGAGAAACTAGCAGACATGTACAACAACAGTATAGGGAGTGCTAGCATCAAGGAGGAATGGTTACACAGCTATCTGATTCCCTTGCCGAAGCCTGACAAAGACCACACAAAAATTCAGGGATATTGAATTATAACCATGCAGAATACAATCGGCAAGCTGCTGGAGAAGGTAATTGCCAGGAAAATATCAAGCCAACTAGAGAGGCAAGGTGTTTTCCCACCTACCCTGGGTGGGTACCGTCCAAAAAGAGAAACCTGGACCAATGCAGCAGTCTTTGCCCAGGATGTCTATGAAGGTTTCCACTCAGGCACTGAAACCGTTGCTGCAGCGATTGATCTTGAGGACGCATACAACAGAGTACCACTGGATTTTTTAATGTTTCAGCTTCTTGAACTAAACGTAAGTCCATTCCTCCTTAGTTGGATCGCTGCAGCCCTCTACCAACGGAAAGTAGTTTTTAGATGTGGCAGTTGGACTTCGGCACGAACAACAATATATCCTGGCCTACCACAGGGATCACCATTATCTCCGGTACTGTTCAACGCCTACACAGTGAGAATCACCAGTGAGCAGATCACTGGACCTGGCAGGACATTGTCATATGCCGATGATGTTTTAGTGTATCGTCAGGGTAAAGATAGAGAGGAGGTTGCTGTGGAACTACAAACCAAACTCAATCGCATAAGTACTTGGTGTGATGAAGCTGGGGCAATGGTCAACCCAACAAAGGCAACAGTGACTTGGTTCTCGTTGAATAATCATATTGTCAACACTCCAACACCAACTGTAATGCTGTGTTCAGAGACGGTGTAAAGAACGCAGGCAATGAATTACCTGGGGATACGGTTTGATCGAAGCCTTGCTTATAATGTGCACATAGACCAGGTGATAACAAAGGCCAAGCGGGGTTTGGCAGCGATGCATGTGATGGCGGCAGCAAACTGTGAGCAGCGCCATCTATGTCTTCTGTACGAGGGGCTGGTCATGTATCTGTTTTGGAGTATGCAATGGCAATCCTGACTCTCAGCCATAAGCAGATAGAAAGGATGGAAAGGATACAGAATGAAGCTATGCGCATTATTCTTGGATGTACAAGAGATACAGCATGCAGGGCGATGCGCTACCTCATTGAAGAGAGAATACAAGGTTGCAGGGCACGCGCCTACCTCAGAACATCCACTGCATAGTGAAATTAGGAAGGTGAAGGGCAGCAGGTTAAAAAGAGGACGGTCGTGGATGGGTCAAGCCGAAGACATTCTTCAACAGGTGTGTTCACTTGAGGACTTAGAACCTGGCGAGGAGTGGGTGCAAGTGCCAACAGACTTCTGCACATCCTTTTCAGTTTGCATCCAAATAGATAGAAAATGCAGACAAGAAAATCCGGCTGCTGTTGAGGCTGAAGTACAAGCGTTGATTTTCGAGAATTCGCTAGACGATGATGCTGTCAGCTACACAGATGGGTCGGTCGTCCGACATGTGAGAAGCTCATGGGCCTTTACAGCTCGGGCCGGAGGGAGAATTGTGAAGGAGACCTCTGGTGCTTTCACTGAAACCACAAGTAGCCTGACCATGGAAGTCATGGCAGTAAGTAAAGCAATAACATGGCTCGAGACACAGACATTCATTAGGGCTTGTTTCCTTAGCGACTCAATGAACATGATCAAGAGGATAGAGGAGGGGTCGATCCGAAGAGAATGGTTGCTGCCTCTGGAGCGGTCTCGACTGGCAAAGATTAGTTTCATCTTCGTGCCAGGTCATGCGGGAGTACAAGGAAATGAGCGGGCTGACAAGCTCGCAGGTGAGGCTACTGTGGAGGGCGGACGCGCCATGGACCAGGCCGACATTCTGAATGCTCTACGAGAAGTAAGACTTTTGCGAGAACCAAGTGATGACTGTGAATCTACAACAATGGCCAGACTGCGAGAGCAGCAAATTAAAAGAGGGGTGGCCAAACAAGAACACTACGCAGGAAGCCAAAGAAGATTGATAAACCAACACAGAACTGGCGTCGTTAGCCGCTACACGTTGCGGGATTTGCTGAGGAGGGGATCCGAGCACTTATGGACTGAATGGTTCGATGTGCAATGAGGATGATCTGTCGACTAACTAACTAACTAACTATAACTAAACATTGACTGTATCCTTGTTGTTGTATAACTAATCATTGACTGTATCCTTGTTGTTGTATAACTAATCATTGACTGTATCTTTGTTGTTGTATAACTAATCATTGACTGTATCTTTGGTGTCTACACCGTCAGATCAGTTCGCGATGATTCCCATTGGGCATTCTGCTGGTGAGTGTTGAAAATCAAATGCTTAAAATATGTCGCGGAAAACGTAAGAACCCAGACCTAAGCCGAGCCAGTTGATACGGTATTTTTTTTTTTTTGGAGGAAGGGGGGGGGGGGGAATTCGCTGATGTTGGAGATGAGAACGGAATACGTATGTTAATGTCTCGAGTGCTGTGATGTCGGCTGTTGGCTCAACTTCATTTTGCAAAGGACTACTTTCGATGCATACAGATATCATAAGTGCAAGTCTATTCTTATAAATCGCACAAGTAGAATTTCAGCATGAACTCTTTATTTTGTAGAAGGTCACTTTCAATGCACACATATATCTCCATAAGTGCAAGTCGCCTCTCACAGATCACACAAAAAGAATTTCAGCACATTGCACGAACTACGTAGCATCGGCGAGGATCCGATCTACTACCCCAGAATTAGATTCTTCTGTCTTTGTGATATCAAAATGGTGTCATTGACATAATATACGGTGTTTATATAACATCCAATCGTAACCCTTCGCATATTCCTATTTTACAGTTATTGACAGATCTTTGTGCCAGTGTCATTGATTTGTCAAATAGTACACGTGACTTTGATCTCTGACATGAAATCTTCGTTACCGACATATGTAGAAAGTCTGTGTTTATTTGTTTATGTGTTTATTTGCTTTCTGGTCATTTTGTCTCCTACATGTACCCATTATCCAAATGGGACAGTCTGCACACGGACATATCGTTATCTTGTTGCTCACTTACTGGCTATTACGTAGCATCTAATAGGCCGCATACATAACGCTACAGAGAAGATGGTTCGAGATTAAACGGGATAAACACACTCATATACACTCTCTCAACATAACTACTTATTCCCTGACTCACGCACACACACACGCACACACACACAACACACAACACTTGTAGTCGCATGACAACTGAAAATGTAATGTAACTTTGTTCCAAGCATCTGTAACTTGACTGGTCACGTCATAGCCCACCTAGATGTAATGTCACGTACTAAACAGGTGTGTCTGAAGGAGTTACTTCGGTAAGAATATGGGATAGGGGAAGTCAAGGTATGGATTTAGCTACAGATAACTGTTATTACAATGAGTTCACATGTTACTGTCAAAATGGCTGCGAGAGCTGCGACGTTTCTGGCGGGTCATGGGTTGATCCAGCTTACAAAGGTACCAGGAATGTTATGGGAAATAAAGGTTGCCTTATCGATATTGAGTATATATTCCATCATTTGTCGATGTATATGACAACATGGTGCTAGCATTATTTACTCACAACTCACAAAGACGTGTAAACTGTCCCTTTATTTAACTGTAATGTGTACGCCTTCAGGGGTATGGGCTACCGTGATAGGCTGACGCGTGATGTGGCCAGTATATCACGCCCGCCGCCTTTACATGTCCAGCCATTTACTGGTAGTCATTTCATGCTGGTCAGCATAGGAGCCCACGTCAATTTTAAATACCGAATCCGTCCCGTTGAGGATCGATCCCATGGCCAGCGGGTACCCAGGCCTCTAGCCACTACGCTACCATGGCTCCCCATCATGATGGAGTTCTAGCCACTACGCTACCATGTCTCCCCATCATGATGTAGTTCTAGTCACTACGCTACCATGGCTCCCCATCATGATGGAGTTCTAGCTACTACGCTAGCATGGCTCCCCATCATGGTGGAGTTCTAGCCACTACGCTACCATGTCTCCCCATCATGATGTAGTTCTAGCCACTACGCTACCATGTCTCCCCATCATGATGTAGTTCTAGCCACTACGCTATCATGGCTCCCCATCATGATGGAGTTCTAGCCACTACGCTACCATGGCTCCCCATCATGATGGAGTTCTAGTCACTACGCTACCATGGCTCCCCATCATGATGGAGTTCTAGCCACTACGCTACCATGTCTCCCCGTCATGATGTAGTTCTAGTCACTACGCTACCATGGCTCCCCATCATGATGGAGTTCTAGCCACTACGCTACCATGGCTCCCCATCATGATGTAGTTCTAGTCACTACGCTACCATGGCTCCCCATCATGATGTAGTTCTAGCCACTACGCTACCATGGCTCCCCATCATGATGGAGTTCTAGCCACTACGCTACCATGTCTCCCCATCATGATGTAGTTCTAGTCACTACGCTACCATGGTTCCCCATCATGATGTAGTTCTAGCCACTACGCTACCATGGCTCCCCATCATGATGGAGTTCTAGCCACTACGCTACCATGTCTCCCCATCATGATGTAGTTCTAGCCACTACGCTACCATGGCTCCCCATCATGATGGAGTTCTAGCCACTACGCTACCATGGCTCCCCATCACGATGGAGTTCTAGCCACTACGCTACCATGGCTCCCCATCATGATGGAGTTCTAGCCACTAAGCTACCATGACTCCCCATCATGATGTAGTTCTAGCCACTACGCTACCATGGCTTCCATTGTAATATACATCTCACAGTAAACTTCATTTGTTTGCTGGTTTGCTAAGGGTTACAAGTTAATTGCATATCCTTTACATAACGTCGCAGTCAACCCCGGTCTATCTTGGCTATTTGTAATCTCTTGGCAAGTTTACGTTCAGCAGTTTGCTATTGCTTTCTGAACAACCGGCTTCCATACCATTTGTGGGGTGGTAAATATAATAAAATAGAATAAGGACAAGTTTCGCTAGGGGTATTCAGTATGAATGGGGTCTAAAACCCAAACACGCCCTCTATAGGAATTAATATATTGGCTCATAACCCCCAAGTATTGAACAAGGCAGAAAAGGGTGCAAGTTCAACACTAACATAGAAGAAATGTTTCCCATAGAAGGCTGGGAGATCCGGGAAGTTCTACCACAGACACCCGAGTACTAATCACTCTACCCAGAGGGTGTGTCTATGTGTAAGTGCCCCGCCCCACATTTAATCTCCCACATATATAAACAATGACAAGTATCCACTGTCATGCACATCCACAGTATTATACAACAGAGGGACAACAACCAATGTTAGACGCAACAACTGGATTACATGACCGAGGAACAACAGCCACTGTTAGACAAAAACAGTACAATGACTCACTGTATCACATAACAGTAACCATAACTCACTGTATCACATAACAGTAACAATAACTGGACTATAAACATCAGTTTTGGAACAACAGGTTAACAATGAAGTAACTTCAAGGCTTTGTTAAACCAAACAAACAAACAATTGTATTGTGGAAACATTTGGGTTCTGGAAAACCCTGTTGGCTACAATATGACATATACATGAAAGAAATTATTCATATTCAGGCAATGCACACAAAGTATACACCCAAACAGAAGTCCCCAAAAATATTTCCCCCAAAAAAGGTTCACATCAAATACATGTGTCAAACACAAAACAAAGTAAATAATCCATACAAAGAACTAGATAAAGAAAATCTATCTAATCTGTCTCTAGAAATATCCTAGGGGTCCAATGATGACTCCCTCTCCTTCAATATCCACTAGAAAAGTCTGGCCATAATCACACTCTCTATAATCCAGGAAAACAGCTGCTTTGCATATATCCACTATTTAGAAAATTGGGGATTGCACACACACACACACAGAACTTTCACTTCTGGATCATATATCCATCGCGAAAAACATGTAGGAGTAATCCATATGAATCCAATGTGGATATACTGTAATCTCTCAAGTCACAGTTGCTAAGTCACTGGGCTAGGAGCGTTCCAGGGTGATATAACAGACAGGTATAAATAAGTCTGAAGCATTCTGGCGTGGCAGTGACACACAGGAGTCCATGTGATTGATTCGATCAGGATCAGGCACAAACACTTTCAGTATCTCTTTGGATGAGGAGTGACATCACATAATCCATTAGAATTTCCTGACAGAACTAACTTGAATTGGGCATGAATATTCCAGCCCCTTTCTCTGGGTTAAGATGTAGGTTATTCTTTCTTCAGTTGAATATACGACTTGATTGACGGGAGTTGGTAATGTGCTTGATTATCCATGTCTGGGATATGATGGATGAGAAGATTCAAAGGAAGCTGGGAGTTCACACAATCAGTTGGTAAATCCATACTGGTAAATGATGGTGAATTCCAGACTATCCATGAGCCTCTGGAATATGACAGTTGAATGTGGAATTAGGCGGTAACTTTTAGAAGAGGTTATACTCTGTATCCATCTAGGCCAGGCATGCCTCATGTCTTTGCAGACATTGAAAAGCTTAACACCGTCTTTAAGTTCCCAGAGGTAGGGAATCCACTTCCGCATATTCAAAATCCGTTACGTATCCAGGCATTGACATTCAGGTTCAGGGTGAGTAGCAGTAACCAGCACTCTTTGTAGAATATTAGAGGAGGCTGATATCCCAGTTTCCTGCCTCTAAATCCAAACAAGTTGACTATAAATCCAGTGCCAAGCATGGTGACTAGTGCCAATACTCCACCGCCATCTCTAGCGCCTATGTAGAGTGAAGAAGAACAGGGTCGATATAGATTAGTAATACAACCCAAACATTGATAATTGTATCATAATAAAATCTACATTCTTATAACAATGTATCATAATAAAACATACATTCTGATAACAATGGATCATAATAAACCATACATTCTGATACCAATGTATCATAATTAAAATTAGAGGGAACAAAAGGGGAGAAGAAAGAAAGGTGACAATAGTTGCCTAGCACTTGTCGCCTACTGTAGAGTTTTGTGTCACTCCAAAAGTGAGTAAGATATCTACTCAATAGGTACATTTCTTCTGGACTGATACTGGAGCTTCCTGAGGGGTTACGCACCACCTAATCCATCCAAACATTTTGATAGTACCGCTGTCACACCATGGAAAAAGTTCATGAGACACTGTCCTCATGTAAACAATTCATAAATCTCCTTTCCATAGTTACAAACAGCATTATGTAAGTACCACTGATAAATGGCAGAAGTTTAGCTACCAGTTCAGTCATCTCCTTTTGCATCATCATCATCATCATCATCATCATCATCATCATCATCATCATGTGTTTGTCCCCATTGGGGGGGGGGGGGAGTTAAAAGATCTACTCCAACAGTAACATCATGAATAGAATATACATTCTTATAACAGCATTTATTACAGCATCAAGCAGTAACAATCATGAGCATAAAAGGTAAAATACTCATAAAAGAGAAATCATGGGAATCTTTTCCCATACACTTGAGATTATGTATATCATACCACATGAAAATCCCATAACATCATTTATGAAAATAAAAGACTACAAGACAATCTCTGTGTATTTACAACCAGGTAAACAAAAGATTAACTCCTAAGTGCATGAAAAAGTCAAGCGAGAATATATATATCTCTCTCTCTATCTAACAACCTATATTAAAGTTGTACACAAATGTGAGATAGTAATATTTCTCCATCATAAGAGCAGAAATACAAAATATGCACTCAGGAAAAAAAAACACTTTATAACACAGAGACCAGTTGTGAAAAATAAGCATTTAGGAATAAAGTAAGTTCACAAAATCATCTCAGAAGAATGACTCATAGCAAGATTATATTGTAAGCTTTATGAAGGCTGACTGGACAACATGGCGATGTCCAGGCTGTGTGACGTAAACCAACATTTCAATGAAAGCGATTCTCCTAATTTTCACACACACAACTTCAATCATGATATTAGTTGCCACAAAGCATTTATCCTAATACATAACATGATATGTTGTATATAATATAATGCTCACCTAAAACGCAGAGAATAAGTGGGCTTTTAATTAACCCATTAACAATGGGTCACCCGCTAACGTTGGAGAAACATGGCGATTGACCAGACCGCTTTGTCTACCAAGCCTTTGTCTAGATTAAGCCTGTGTTTCCGGGGCGCGGCCAATCAATTGCCTTCAAACAAAAAGAAATTTCGTTTCGTTAATTCTCCCGTAATAAGTTTTCATAGCGCGTGAAGCTGTCTGCTGGAAAAGACTGAGGGATGATGACATACATGTCACACCATTTTATAAAAATAAAACAATGAGAGGCAGCCTGCTGCCAAATATCTCGCAGCTATGTTTCGAACGTGGTATGCAGGATTACGAAATGCGTCCGTAAAGGAGCCGGCTAAAGGTAGCATATCATTTAATTAATGCAGGTGAAATATCTTGTCTTTCTGTAGTTGACCTTAACTGATATTATTCTCTTGGGTTTTACTGACTAATAATATAAACCCTAATCAGTGCCAACGGACAGAACATGATGAAACTAAGTACTGAAAATACAATTCATTCATAATCTCTCTCTCTCTCTCTCTCTCTCTCTCTCTCTCTCTCTCTCTCTCTCTCTCTCTCTCTCTCTCTCTCTCTCTCTCTCTCTCTCTCTCTCTCTAATAAAAATAAACTATACTAAAATTCGTTAGGAAAGAGTGCAGCTGTACGGGTAACACTGGCAGATATTCGAGAATTCAGAAATATTTTCAAGCATTTCATATTCCAGAAATAAATATTTGCGGTTTTTGTAACCGGGGAAAGGTTTATTTTATGATGACAGGGAGATAAGCTTTTATTTATATTGAATTAGAGCTAATATAAACGTGATTGCCCAGCAACGCATGCTAACACCTCTCAATTATTGTGCATATTTGTAAACGAATCATGTCTTCATGCAGTTGGATTGGATTTTTGTATGTTAGTGATGCCGTGATCATATTCTATAGTAGAGAAAATTTGCTGTTGTCTCTGTTGAAGCTACTGCTACTTGTCTTCCTCATTTATCCCAAAAAGAATGTTGACTTCGTCGT
>JACEFZ010001261.1:297500-347500 GCA_014155875.1 Cepaea nemoralis
AGAGAGTGAGAGTGAGTCAGTGTGGGTGGGAGAGAGAGAGAGAGAGAGAGGGAGGGTTAGTGTGTGTGAAAGAAAAAAAAAATAAAGGAAGATGACATGCTATTCCATATTCCATATTCCATATGTACTGTTTATCCCATCATGTTTATGTCAATTTTAGGAATTAATTTATTGAATCGCATCACTATTTTTTCACGTTATACAATGTAAATGTATACTTTGTTTCTCTATTGTTTACATTTTAGTGAGAATGCTCATGATAGTCGTCAATGCACGTGTGTGCAAAGTGTGCGAGTTCGTTCATCATAGTTTCAGTGATTATGTGAGACATCATGTATGTGTCTAGATATGAGGATGTGTGCATGTGTGGGCTGGGGGGATATGTATGCGTGGGAGAATATGTGTGTGTGGGTCGGGTAATAGGTGTGTGGGTGGGAGATTTGTGTGGGGATGTGTGTATGGGTGGAGGTTGTGTGGATGGGGAGATGATTGTGTGTTGAGGATGTGTGTGTGGGTGGGGATGCGTGTATGGGTGGGGGTGCGTGGGTGAGTGGGGGATATGTGGGTGGGTGGGGGATATGTGGGTGGGTGGGTAGATGTGTGTGTGGGAGGGATGCGTGTGTGCCTGGGGGTGTGTGGGTGGAGTGTGTGTGTGGGGGAGGGATGCGTGTGTGCCTGGGGGTGTGTGGGTGGGATGTGTGTGTGGGTGAGGTATGTGTGGGTGAGAGATTGTGTTTGCGTGGATAGGTGGGTGGGTGTTGGTGGGTGGAGATGTGTAGGAGGGTGATTGAGTGATCTGTGGGTGGATGTGTGGATGTGTGGGGATATGTGCAAGAGGGGGGGGGGAGGGTTGTGGATGAGTGTGCATTTGGGTTGGAGGATGGGTGTGGGGGTATGTATATATGGGTGGGTGATGTGTGTATGGGTGGGGGGATATGGGTGGGTGGCGTGGGTGGTGGTGGTCGGGGGATGTTTGTGGGGTGTGTTTGGGTGGATGTGGCATGTGTTGGTGGGTGGAAAGATATGTATGTGGGTGAGGGATGTGTGGATGAGTGCGGGATGCGTACGTCGGTGGGGGATGTGTGGGTGAGGAATGTGTGTTTGGGTATGTGGGTGTAGGTGTTAGTGGGTGGGGATGTGTGGGTGGATGGGTGCTTTGTGGGAGGGTGTGTGTGTAGGGGTATGGTGGATATGTGTGTGTGTGGGTTGGAAGATGGGTGGGGATGTGTTTATGGTGGTGGGTATGTGTGTATGGGTTGGCGATATGTTTATGTGGGTATTGGATGTGGCGTGGGTGGGGGATGTGGGGTGGGTGGTCAAGGGATGTATTTGTGGGTCGTGGGAGTTTGGTTGGGGGATATGTGGATGGGTGGGTAGATGTGTGTGTGGGAGGGATGTGTGTATGCCTGGGGTGTGTGGGTGGGATGTGTGTGTGGATGAGGTATGTGTGGGTGAGAGATTATGTTTTCGTGGATGTTTGGGTGGGTGTTGGTGGGTGGAGATGTGTAGGAGGGTGGGTGAGTGATCTGTGGGTGGATGTGTGGGGATGTGTGCAGGGGGAGGGGGTTGTGGATGAGTGTGTGTTTGGGTTGAGGGATGGGTGTGGGGGTATGTGTATATGGGCGGTGATGTGTGTATGGGTGGGGGATATAGGTGGGTGGCGTGGGTGGCGGTGGTCGGGGGATGTTTGTGGGGTGTGTGTGGGTGGATGTGGGATGTGTTGGTGGTTGGAGAGATGTGTGTGTGTGGGTGAGGGATGTGTGGATGGGTGGGGAATGCGTTCGTCGGTGGGTGATGTGTGGGTGAGGAATGTGTGTTTGGGTATGTGGGTGTAGGTGTTAGTGGTTGGGGATGTGTGGGTGGATGGGTGCTGTGTGGGAGGGTGTGTGTAGGGGTATAGTGGATATGTGTGTGTGTGTGTGTGGGTTGGGAGATGGGTGGGGATGTGTGTGTCGGTGGGCGATATGTGTATGTGGGTATTGGATGTGGCGTGAGTGGGGGATGTGGGGTTGGGTGGTCGGGGGATGTATGTGTGGGTCGTGGGGGTGTGTGTGGGTGGGAGATCTGTGGGTGGATATTGGAATGTGTGGGTGGGTGGGGAGATGCATCTGTCGGTGGGAGATGTGTATGGGTGGTGGATGTATATGTGGGTGAGGAATAGTTGCGTGGGGGAGGGATTTTTGGGGGTGGTGGAGGTTAGGTGGCTGTGGGATATGTGGGTTAGTAGGGGATGTGTGTGTCGTTGGGGGATGTGTGTTTGGCTAGACGGTTGAGGGTGTGTGGGTGTGGGTGGGTGGGTGGAGGATATTTGATGGGTGCTTGTTTGTGGTCTGGGAGATGGTATTTTGGTGATGACATGTGCGTCGGTGGAGGTATATGTGTCGGAGGGAGATGGATTGTTAGGTGGGATGGGTGGGTGGTTGGGGCATGTATGTGTGTCTAGTGGGTGTGTGCGGGAGGGTGGTGTGTGGGTGGGTGGGGATATTTTGTGGATGGGTGGGGGTGTGGGTGTTGGTGGGTGGGGTTACGTTTAGGTGGATGGGTTGTGTGTGGGGGATGTGTGTGTGGGTTGAGAGATTGGTGTTTTTATGGTTGGATGTTTGCGTAAGTGGGGGTGGGGGATGAGCATGTATGTGTAGGTTGTGGATGTGTGTGTGTGGGTTGTAGATGTTTAAGGGTGGATGGGGATGTGTTGGTGGGTGGCGAGATATGTGGGGTGGTGTGTGGGTGGGGATGTGTGTGCGTGTGGGGATTTGTGTGCGTGTATGTGTGTGTGCGTGTATGTGTGTATGTGTGTATGTGTGTGTGCGTGTATGTGTGTGTGTGTGTGTGTGGATGGGGAGATGTGTGTGGTTTGGGGAATGTGTGTGTGGGAGGGAGGATGTGTGTGTGTGTGGGTGAGGAAGGTGTGGGTGGAGGATGTGTGGATGAGTGGGTGTGTGTGGATTTTGAGATGTGTATGTGTGGGAATGTGTGTGGGTGGGTGATTGTGTATGTGGGGATGGGTGGGTGTGTGGGGGAATGTATATGTGCCTGTGGGTTGGTGGTTGGATGTGTGGGTGTGTGGGATGTAGGGGGGATGTGTCTCATAACATTGTAATATGCATTGTTTATATTTCCTTCATTCAGCAGCAGGTCCTTTGCAGAACCTCGCTCCCATAACAACCTTCCGGAAAACCTCTTGATCATAAGCAAAATGTCCCGCGTCCGATACAACCATCTGGAGATCATCCGCCACATCCTGCACCCATCTCTTCTTTGGCCTTCCTCTTCCTCTCTTCCCAGGCATATAACCCTCCATTATTGTTCTCTCCAAACTTTCATGACGTTTCAAGTGACCAAAATATTTCAATGTTCTTTGTTTTATTGTTTTTAATAGCCAACCTTCTTCAATATTCAGCTGTTGAAGTATTGATGCATTTGTTCTTTTCTTTACCCAAGATATTCTTAAAACTCGTCTATAACATTTGTATTCAAAGGCATTTATGCGCTGCTCAGCTTAAAAAATAGCATGAACTTCATAAATAACACCCCTTACTTTACGTCACCGTCCGGAGCTCCTAAGAAAAAACTATACAGGGATCAAATACATTGTTCCAAGCTAGGAAGTAGCTTCCTAGCGAAGAACATAAAATATCCCGAACGTGCACAACAACCAGCACCAGTTACAGGAGTAAACCGAACTTCACCTCCGGCAACAGCCATCTCACTGTGTTCAGAAAACACTCCTTCTCTTCCCACACCACCCTTGCCTGTACCCCAGGAACACAATGTTGTGAATAGCAACCCAAGCTCCAATCCAAATGTTGCTAAATATGATACTTTGTTCCTACCTTGCCCGTAAAACAGTCTCCCTCTATGATGTCAAAGGGGACACCGTTAAACAATGGTGCTGTACCGTCGATGCCTGCTTCCAATGTAGGCACTTCCAGTGACACTCATAGCAATCCCTCGCTGGACGGTAATCTACAACCCTATGAGTGGAACCGTCACCTTCAGCAGCTAATGCGATACAATCCTGCAGCCCTGCACCAAGCATTCATGATATCACTCCAGCAAAGACATTTTCCTGCCCCCTCTAACAGCCTTAACTATTTCTAAATAAAGTTTCAATATCCCTGCAATTTGTATACCACAAGCGACATCTTCCTTTTAGTTTGTAATGTTCGCTAATCACGATCAGTGGCTCAGCAAAAATGGTCTATATATAGGCCATCTCAACATCTTTCATCTGCTCAACAAATTACCTGAGCTCTCGGTAATACTGTCCAAACAGTTCCATGTGTTTGGAATCACAGAAAGTCGTCTTAACGACAAAATAACCGACTCCGAAATCTCACTTAAGGGGTTTAAAGTAATTCGAAAAGATGCAAATCAAAAATTAGAGACAGGTATTGCTGTATACATTTCCAATTCTCTCAACTGGTCCCGTAGAAGTGATCTCGAGACAGTAGAGATAGAATGTGTTTGGTTAGAGGTGAAGCCAGCCAGCCAACAGCCGTTTCTCATTGGATACCTATATAGGAATCCTTGTGCCGGGTACAGTTGGTATGACTGCTTCACTACAATGATGGATAGAGTGTTTACAGCAGGTAGAGAAGTTATGATACTAGGTGACTTCAACATAGATATTAGTAAATCCAACCAGACATGGGACGATATCATTCTTTCTTACAATTTCAAACAACTAATAAACCGTCCCACAAGGGTTACTGACACATCCTCAACTATAATTGATCATATATATGTTACTTGTCCAGATAATATTATTGAATGTTCTGTTCCTGTTTGTACAGTTAGTGACCACTATCCGGTATGTTGTACATGGTCAAGAATTGGGTTCAAACCTCTTAAACATAAACATGTAAGTATCAAATTTAGGAATTATAAAGCATTCAACCAAGATTTATTTTTGCAAGACTTAAGAAAAGCAGCCCTTGATCACGTTTACCAACTTCCTGACCCGGACGATGCATTAGCTTTCTGGACGAAGACAGTCTACAATGTGTTCGATAAACACGTGCCAATCAAAGAAGTTCGAGTCAAAAATCAACATAAATCCCCATGGGTCACTAGAGAAGTGCTGGAAATCATGAGAGAGCGAGATACAGCACACAAAAATAAAGACTTCATCAATTACCGCAGACTAAGGAATAAAGTTAAATATGAAATTCGTAGGATAAAAAAAGATCATTTTAAAAATTTGATTGTAGATAATTCAAACAGTACAAATATATGGAAGGCTATTAACTTGCTAACCAATAAGAAACGCCCTACAGAATCAGCAATACCAAATTCTATAACATGCGATGAATTCAGTTGGTTCTTTCAATCAGAAATAGAGAATCTAAAGTCTTCAATACCAGACTCATCGTGTAATTTAAGTTCACTGGCATCATTCTGTGAGGAGAAGTGCGCCAGAAATATTCCCGCTGAGATTCCTTTAATGTCTGTTGCAGACGTTTATAAATATCTCTTGAACCTCAAATCAACAAACTCACACGGCCTAGATGGTATCAGTAATAGAATTCTTCGTTGTGCTGCACCAGTCATTAGCGAGTCCTTAACGTTCATATATAACCAGTGCCTGGCCAAAAACTACTTTCCATCTGCATTTAAAATTGCTAAAGTGTTTCCGCTTATTAAAAATGGCTCAATCGATAATAGCGTTTTGGGTAATTATAGACCTATTTCCTTACTATCGTCGCTATCAAAACCACTAGAAAAACACATTCATAAAATAACGTTACACCATTTAATTAACAATGATCTAATAATTAACAGTCAATCTGGGTTTCGACCTAAATATTCTTGCCATAGTGCTCTAACAAAAATGACCGATAACTGGCACTTAAACATCAACAAAGGTAGAATTTGTGGAGCGGTGTTTGTAGACTTTAAAAAAGCTTTTGATATGGTAGATCACGATATTTTAATTAGAAAACTAAAGCAAATGAATACAAGCACCAACATGGTGAACATAATTACGTCATTTCTATCCGACAGGCAACAAGTCGTGTCCTTCAACAACTGTCTATCAAGACCCACACAGCTTAATATTGGTGTGCCTCAGGGCTCAATACTAGGTCCGCTGCTTTTTGCAGTTTATATTAATGATCTTCCTTTATATATCAATACAACTTGTGATCTATTCGCAGACGACTGTACTATATATACTAGTCAAGAAAACCGTAGTGAATTAGAGAATTCTTTACAAAAGGAACTTGATAATCTTACTAGATGGAGCAATGAAAACCGCATGCAAATTAACATCGACAAAACCAAATCCATGCTAATAACGACCAGACAAAAACTACAGACACTAGCCATAACTGGATCACCGCTCGAACTCCGCATGGGCACGTTACCTATAGTTAATGTGACTGAACATAAAACACTAGGGCTTTTAATAGACAGCCATTTGAACTGGAGCTCTCATGTTCACGCTCTTACCAAGAAAATAGCACAAAAAGTTTACCAACTTGCTAAAATTCAGCACTTCCTGGACGAAAGCACACGAAAAATATTCTATACATGCTATATCCAATCACATCTCGATTACTGTTCCACAGTTTGGGATGGTTGCCCTAAATCTAATTTAAAACGACTATGTTCTCTACAAAACCGCGCTATTCGTCTGGTTTCTGACATAAAGCACGTTGAAAGTAATAATTTGTACAGTCATCTAAGACTTCTACCACTACAAAAGCGCTTCCTTTTCAACAAAGCCAAATTAGTGAATAAAATTATATCTCAAAATACCCCAGAGTATCTTCTGCCGCTGATTCAATCTAATGCAATGAACAGCAAGCGCCTAAATTTGTTACATGTCTCAAAGCCTAGATTGGACCTATACAAAACATGTTTCGCCTATTCTGGTGCTCACTTATGGAATGATCTGCCTCCAGATCTGAAAACTCCAATGAGTCCCTACACATTTAACCGAAAACTCTTTCAATACTTAATCCATACCGACTATATGCCACCATAATTCATTTACTGGTATAATTGTTCAGTATAATTGTTCATTATAATTGTTTAACTATAATTGTTCACTATATATGTGTGTGCGTGTGGGAGCGAGAGAGAGAGAGAGAGAGAGAGAGAGAGAGAGAGAGAGAGAGAGAGAGAGAGAGAGAGAGAGAGAGAAAGTGGGTGTCAGTGAGAGGGAGAGAGTGAATGCGTGTGTGCGCACGTGCATGCGTGTGTGTGGAGAGAGTGATTGAGCGAGAAATGGTGGGGGAATGTGTCAGTGCATGCATTCGTACGTGTATGTGTGAGAGTGAGTGAGGGAGTGTATGCGTGCGTGCATGCGTTCATGTGTATGTGTATGTGTGAGAGAGTGTGATTGAGAGAGTGAGTGTGTGTGTGAAGGATTGTGTGTTAGAGAGTGAGACAGTGGGAGAGTTGATGTGTTAGTGTGTGTGTGTGTGTGAGCGCGCGCATGCGTGTGAGTGTGTGTATATGAAAGAATACAGAGAGAGAGAGAGAGAGAGAGAGAGAGAGAGAGAGAGAGAGAGAGAGCTGAGCAGATGCATGTCATGTAACACGCATGTTATGTAACACGCGAATCCATATGTTTGTGTATTCTCATCTGTCATATTATCAGTTAAATACCATTTGATTTTATCATGCATAATATAAACTCATGTTCATTACTGTAGTTTGAGTGAGTAGAGTCAGTGAGTGTGAATGAGAGACAGAACGAGTGAGAGTGAATGAGTGAGCGGGAGAGTGAATGAGTGAGCGGGAGAGTGAATGAGTGAGCGGGAGAGTGAATGAGTGAACGGGAAAGTGAATGAGTGAGCGGGAGAGTGAATGAGTGAGCGTGAGAGTGAATGAGCGGGAGAGTGAATGCGTGAGAGTGAATGAATGAGCGGAAGAGTGAATGTGTGAGCGTGAGAGTGAATGTGTGTGTGTGTGTGTGTGTGTGTGAGAGAGAGAGAGAGAGAGAGAGAGAGAGAGAGAGAGAGAGAGAGAGAGAGAGAGAGAGAGAGAGAGCATCACTATTTTTACGTCACATACATTTTATGTACACATTTTTCTCCATGTTTAACATTTTTATGAGACTGCTCATGACAAGTGTCAGTGTATGTGTGTGAGTAAAGTGTGGGAGTTTGTTCATACTAGTTTCAATACTAACGTGAGACATTTTGTATGTGTCTAGATGTGAGGAAGTGTGAGTGTATGTGGAGGATGTGTGTGAGTGTGGGGATATGTGTGGGTGGGGGGTGTGTGGGTGGGGGTATGCATTTGGATGGGTTGGGGTGTGTGGGTTTTGGTGGGTAGTGGTATTTGTGGGTGTTGGTGGGATGTGTGGATGGATGTGTGGGGGTGAAAGTACGGGTGTTGGAATGGGTGTGGGGGATGTGTGTATGGGTGGAGGATATGTGTATGGGACGGATGCAGGGGATGTGTGTTTATGTGGGTGGAGATGTGTGGATGGTTTGAGGAAGTATGTGTGGGAGGCGGGGTTGTGTGGGTAGGGGATTGTGTTGGGTGGATTTGGGATGGAAGGGCGGATGGGGAGAAGTGTATGGTGTGTGGGTTTGAGATATGTGTGCGGTGTGTTGGTGGGGGATGTGTGAATGATGTGTGGGTGGAGGGTATGTTTGTGGTGGTATGGGTGGAGGATAGTGTGTGGTGTAGGGGATGTGTGTGATGGGTGTGGGGAATGTGCGTATGGGTGGGGTATATGTGTGGGTGAGCAGGGGATTGTGGTGGTTGGGGGAAGTATGTGGGGGAGTGTGTGTGGGAGATGTGTGTATGTGGATGGGGAATGTGTGGGTGGGGGTGTGTGAGTGGCTTAGGGATGTGTAGGTGGGTGAGGGAGTTGTATGTGTTGGGGTGGGATGTGTGAGTGGGTGGAGGATGTGTGTGGGGGTAGGGGTATTGTGATCGAGAGATGTTTGGTTGGGAGTGGGTTGGTGGGGGTGTGTGGGTGCGTAGTGGAGGATGTGTGAGTGAGTGTGTGTTGGTGGACGGGTAGGGAATGCGTGTGTGGGTGGGGAGAGGTGTGTGGTGTGTTGGTTGGTGATATTGTGTGGGTGAGGTATGTGTGTGTGGGTGGGGGATTTTTGTGGTGTGTGAGTGGGGGTATGTGGGGTGGATGGGTAAGGGTATCTGTGTGGGTGTGGGTGGGATTATTTTGTGGTATCTGGGTGGGGGATATGTGTGTGGTGTGTAAGTGGGGATGTGTTGGTGAGGGATATGTGTGTGTGTGGTGCGTGGGTTGGGAATAGTGCGTGGTAGGAGGTGTATGTGATGTGCGGGTGGGGGATTGTGTGGTGGGGGATTAGGTTAAGGCATGTGTGGGTGGGTGGAAGTTGTATGTGTGGGTGGTGGTGTGTGTGTGAGTGGATTGGGGATGTATGGGTGGTTAGGGAGATGTGTGTGTGTGGGGGGGGGGGGGGGGTAGGGACATGTCAGTTGGTGGGGATGTGTGTGTATGGTTTGGGGATGTGTGAGTGGATGTGCGATGTGTGGGTTGGTGGGGGATTGTGTGTGTGGGTGGGGAATATGTTGTCGATGGAGATGTGGCTGGGGGAAGGGTGGTTTGAGGTGTGGGTGGGGAGAGGATGTGTGGGGTAGAATGTGGATGGGCGTGGGATGTGTGGGTTGGTGGGGGAATGTTTGTGGGTGGCGAGTGTGTTTTGGTTGGGGGATCAGGTGAGGGCAGTGTGTGTGGGTGGGGGATGTGCGGGAGGGGGATGGGTCGGTTGGTGGGGTATGTATGTGTCCCTTGGTGTGCGTGTGTGTCGGTAGGTGGGGGTGTGTATGTGTCCCTTGGTGCACATGTGTGTGGGTAGGTGGGGGTGTTGTGTGGGTGGGGTGATGTATGGATAGGTGGGAGATGGGCTTCATACCATGGTAATTAGCCTTGTTTATGTTTACAACATTCATTTCACAATGTTTATTTTTCTTCCTATGCAAATGTATAATGCTCTTGATGAACGAAAGACGAGTGATTGGAAGGGCCGAATGTAAGACGGGCCTGCGCGCCCAATTTGTGACCCTAATAAAGTTGATTTGATTTGATTTGAGTGTCCAGGTCTAACAGGCGTGGGAAAGATGCATGCTCTTAAAAATCTAATTTTTGGAGTTATGTCTGTCCCATTCCATAATTTATTCAGTTGTATTAGTCTTTGAAGAGCAATTGATAGTCGTCGTTTAATTTCTTTCATTGTGTCACCGTTGTTGGTAATCAATGACCCAAGATATTCAAAATTTTCCACCACCTCCAGTTTTTCCTCATTAACATATATTTCTTTCTCCATAGTGGTTTTATCTGTATGCATTATCTTTGTTTTTGCAATATTAAGATACAAGTTGTGATTTTCACTATTCAATTTGCTTATATTTACATTATTCATTTGATAATTTGTTTTTTCCCCTATGTATCATACACTACTGAAGAATGAATGATGCGCGATTGAAGGGGCCGAATGTAAGACGGGACTGCGTGCCCAATTTGTTACCCTTTTAAAATAAAGTTAAATCAAATCAAATCACATGACATCTCTTTTTCCTCTCTCTCCCTCTCTCTCTCTCTCTCTCTCTCTCTCTCTCTCTGTCTCTCTCTCTCTCTTACAACACACTCTCCTATTTATGTTCTCTATCTTCCATTCTCTCTCACTCTCTCTCTCTTCTGCTCTCTCTCTTCCGCTCTCTCTCTCTCTCTCTCTCTCTCTCTCTGTCTTCTGCCCTCTCTCCTCCGCTCTCTCTCTCTTCCACTCTCTCTTTTCGGCACGCTCACTCTCTCTCTCTCTCTCTCTCTCTCTTCCGCTCTCTTTCTCTTCAACTCTCTCTCTCTCTCTTCTGCTCTCTCTCTTTTCCGCTCTCTCTCTCACTCTCTCACTCTCTTCTGCTCTTTCTCTTCTACTCTCTCTCTCTATTCCGCTCTCTCTCTCCTCAGTTCTATCTCCCTTCCACACTGTCTCTCTTTCACTCTCACTCTTCCGCTCTCTCTCTCTCTTCCGCTCTCTCTCTCTCATTCTCTCTCTCTCTCTCTCTCTCTCTCTCTCTCTCTCTCTCTCTCTCTCTCTCCTCTCTTCCTTTTGTCAAGAATGGTGCATGTTTCATTGATGCCCTGGTCTCTCTCAAAACTATTCTTTTCTCACTACATTTTTTGGAGCCCCAAAGGCGAGCCTGATTCGTCAATTGCAGCCATGCTTCTGGCGTTCTGTCACCAACAACATAGGGCGAATCTTGTTTTATTTTTATTCCCCCGTTAGCTCGCTTAGTGTTCACACTGGACTGATTGTTGTGTGTGGACTTGTTTTCCCGATGACCATTATCTCCTGCTATCAGGCGAACTCACTCCAACTTTGAGGTACTTGTAATTTACGCCTCCTGGTCTATTACGAGAAGTCAACGTTTCAGTCCAAAAGACCGGTGTAGGGACAGACCGCCTACCTCGCCATCAGCGCCCCGACAGTTTCAGAACGACCGCTCTTATCTCCTCGTGTGCATATATATTGTTGTTTGTGGGGTTTCCCATTAACATACGTACTATGTATGTTGTATTTGATTATCCAGATCAAGACAAGACAATAGTCATTATTGACGAGTACATATACATTCCTATACTTGTGAGCTTTAAATGTATCGAATTGGCATTACGCATATGTTTGTGCCGTTTCTAAGTCTTTATGTATGTACGTGCATGCGCGCGCGTGTGTGTTTGTGTGTGTGTGTGCCTGTGTCTGTGTGTGTGAGAGAGAGAGAGCGCGCGCGAGAGAGAGAGAGAGAGCGAGAGAGAGAGAGAGAGAGAGAGAGAGAGAGAGAGAGAGAGAGAGAGAGAGAGTATAACAGTTGCATACATGTGAAATGGACATAAACTTTTCCTGGGCAAGAAAATCCCTAGTATCCATTTGACGAGCTCGGGTTGAACACAAATTCCTATGCTGTCGGGGCTGTTCCTCTGTCAATCCCTTTCTCAAACGAATGTATTTAGCCGGTTCATTATCGATATGCTAACACCGTCCCAGACGAGATTCTGGACAATAAACCGCCAACAAAGATGTATTAGGGAAAAAGTGTATAATTGAAATTGAAGTTTTTTTTTTTTTTTTGTTTTTTTTCTTCAGATTTTCATTTCCTTTCTGACGATAAAAAACCTGTGCAAAGCACATATGTTCAGTTATTGCCACTAGGGTTATCATTGAACGGTTGAACAGTATTTACTTGTCTCTCTCACTCTATCCCCCTCTGGGGCACAGGCACTCAACCGACTCGCTCCAAGCCGTATGTCATTTGCTAGCTCATGCAACTTCGTACATTGCCTCCCCATTTGATTTATTTCGGTTTCTGTTTCCCTTGCGCTTTGCCTTTTTAGATGTTTCTATATTACGTTTACACTGTGTATTCAAGACTAAGGACTGTATAGTTATACTATCGACTGGTATACTCAATGTGTATTCCATCTAGCTTCAGGGTCTTTTCTTCGCTTCTTTATTCACTGGTATTCAGGTCTCTCCGTGGTTTCCAAGATAATGATTCTGCCATTCCATTTTGTCCTTATATTCTGTACAGACATCAATAAATGAGTATTTGCAGTTTATTACTAATCGCTCTAAGTGTTCCTTATCCATACAGTGAGTGCTGATTTGACGTTGAGATGATTATTCTAAGTTTGGTGCTCGTTCAGAAAAGAAAACGTAAAGACTATATGCGAACGCATAAAAGGGGAATAAGTGAAACTAGATGTGCCGACGGCTACATTGGAGAAAATCTTATTGTTATGCAATGCCAACATCAAATGTAACTTTCTCAAACAAATCCTACTATCATTTTGTCAAAGTGGTAACGGAGATTTCATTAGGCCCCATTCTAGCGGACATTTTGACGTACGGTCTAAAAGACAGGTTTCTGCCGGTTTTACGTAGATGACATAGTAATGGTCACCAGCCACAAACAGCCGGCTCATTGCTCCCTGCCACTATGAACCGTGCACATAAGACATCACCCTGGCCAATCTAACAAGAAAACAACGACACTCTGCTGTTTTTAGACACTCTACGAGTAGTCAGACGCAGAGAGGATGATATCATCCAAAGATCGATGTACCAGAACTGAAATAGACAGGTAAGTACCTAACTTTCTACAGGTTCGCAACTATCAAGCATAGTACTGACCCCTTTCAGACGTGAAAGGAGGATATTTAATTAAGATACACTCATCGCATCACATCTTGTTCCTCTTGTACCTTGCGGTGTCGAGGTGAAGTATAAATAGTGGGAGAGTGCCCGTTTATGGGCTTCATGTATCGAGATTTCCATGGGCTCTGCTATACCCCCTGCCTTTCATTTACGTGGTCAGCCTTTTCTTCTGTTTCTATTTGGTCTGTACATTTCTGCTTGTTCAAGATACACTGGCAGAGGAATTTGAAATCTAAAGAGAAGCTGCATTCTACACTGCCATCCTTCTCGATTCAAAAGTGTCACTGCCACTACCACAAACAACCATGGAACTAAACATAACTCCAAAGACTACAAATATGTAATTAATTAAACTGCCGGGGGCACGATGTGCTGCAACGTTTATAGATCTGACTCAAAGCAGTTTTGACATAGAAAACATATATACCAGTGTTTCCCAACCTTGTTTGTGCTATGCCCCATCTAAGCCTTTCTAAAATTCTTATGACCCCCCCCCCCCCCACCCACCCCACATATGCATCATTTTTAATATTCAAAAATTGAAATGTTCACCAAAGAATCTTGAATTTTTTTTTAAGAAGGGCTCACGGTTCCCAGAGGGGCCAGAGCCGCCCGCCCTCCCCAGGTCCCGCGTCCCTGTGTGTCGGTTGCGTTGGGTGAATTTATTTTTTTTTTTTTGGTTTGGCGGTTACCCCAGACAAGCTGGTTCCCCCGCCTCCCCCTTTTTTTTGTGTGGATCCTTAGTCTCACTGTGAGCTATTGCTCACAGTGGTCCACCAGGCCCACTTCTAAGGTGAAGATATGTGATGGGTGTTTATTTGATCATCCCTGCCCCCGACCAGACCAGGCTTACTACTGGGGGAAGAGCAATAAATGCACCCGATCCTAGCCAAAGAACCGATAGGTTTTGGGAAGAAATCACTAGGCAATTATTGAGCAAACACAGTAAGTAAATTTTTAAAACATATAATGGAGAACTGAAATTCAAGTACACAATAATTTTAATGAAAGATGTTTCTATTTTATTTTAATTATTAATAATTATTTAAATTTAGTACGATCCTTGCGCTTGATGCTTGCTGCAACGAGATTTCATATCAGGTTCCAATTTAGTTACCTTCAGTCTCAAGTCTCCCCATTTTGTTATATCCAGCCGATTTCTTCCATTTTCGAATTGCCCCCCTTAACAATCGAATTGCCTCCCTGTGGGGCGTGGGTCATACGTTGGGAAACACTGATATATACCAACCCCATCAGTATAAACTAACGTGTCGTCATACACGAATTATAATTGCGCGTATCAAATGTCCGTGTAAATACTAGATCATTTATAAATATACAACAGATAGAACATTAGAAAATATAATAATGGAACATATTCCTAAAATGATAGACAAACTAAAAAAAAAACGAAAATGAAACATAAAGAAAGACATTTTGGGAACCTCACTAACCAAACCAATCTGAAGTAGCCTACATATTCCATAGGATGTCATCTTTTAGAATGTGTGTAGATGAAAGACAGAGAGGTTTCGGTATGCTGTTCGTCTCACAAGACCCAAGGATGTGGAGTTTTTAGAAGTGATTGCATTACACCAGTGTAAAGAACAAGTATGTAAACAAAGCGACATGATAGTCTTTTAACACCTACCCTGATATCACCGACAGTAAAACATATGACAGCATGTTGTGTATTTCAGCCAACATGTTTCATAATGTTATTTCAAAATGTGTTAAATTATTTCTACGCCATGCATTTGGCGATGCAGTAAATTTTGGAATGTATTGTTTGTGTCTTAATTATTTAACTTCACAACAAGAAAACAATTTGATAAAAACAAAATAGGGTAAAATTTTTAAAGTTTGCATCTTTCCTATGGCTACATATATATGTAGTTATGGGCTATTTCGCATATCACGAGGGACGAAAACCGGGGTTTTTTAACTTAATTGTTACAAGAAATTGAAAGGGAAAAAATTAATATTTTAGGTATGTGCGAAACGAGATGGACAGGATCAGGCATCAAGATAGATGACGATTTCAAGATTATTTCATTCTGGAGGTGAAGATCGTCATAGGGGAGTGGCAATTATTTTGGACCGGAAAACATCAACATCTGTTCAAGGATATTGGGCCGTGTCGGACAGAGTTCTACTAGTTAAATTAGGTGGCAGACCTTTTAGCATAAATATTATTCAAGTATATGCACCAACAGGAGAATCCAGTGAAGATAGTGTAGAAGAATTGTATAATGACATAGAGGCTGCCTTAAAGAATTGTAAAAATTCAGAAATAAACATCATAATAGGGGACTTCAATGCAAAAGTAGGAAATCAAGGGGATAGATACACAGTAGGAAACTATGGTTTAGGAGAAAGAAATGAAAGAGGATACAGACTCGTGGAGTGGGCAAAAGAACAGGAAATGATTGTAGGAAACACCTGGTCTAAGCAACACCCTAGAAGATTATGGACATGGAGGAGTCCTGATAGCAGGATTAGAAACCAGATTGACTACATTCTCATTAGCAGAAGATTTAGAAACGCGCTAACAGTAGCAAAAACAGTTCGCAGTGCTGATTGTTATAGTGACCACAGATTACTCACTGGAACATTGAGGATAAAGTTGAAGAAAGTCAAGTATATAACAGGAAACACTAAATATGATTTGTGTACATTGAGTAATGACAAGGAAATACAAAACAAATTAACCATAGAAGTACAGAACAGATTTGAAATATTGTCTGATCTAGAGATATTATTCCAGGATGTGGATGATCAATGGGAAACGTTGAAGAATTCAATCAATGTGGCTGCAGAAACAACTATTCCAAAATTAAAGAAGGTGGGTCGTAAGAAATAGATGACTGAAGAAATTTTACACCTCATGGAAACAAGAAGACTCAACAAAAATAATTCTGTCAAATATGAAGAAATCCACAGACAAGTCAGAATATTATGTAAGGAGGCAAAAGAATCATGGCTTGAGGAAAAGTGCTTAGAAATTGAAAACCATCACAACAGTCAAAATACCAAATTAGTGCACAAAAGAATTCAGGAACTTACTAATAAAAGAACAAGTACATCAACAGGGTGTCTAAAAACTAAAGATGGCAAAATCATAATATAAAAAGATCAGATTCTACATGTATGGAGAGATTATGTGAAACACCTTTATGATGATAACAGAGACGAACAGTATGATATTAGATTTAATAATGAAGGACTGAGGCAACGAAGGAAACATACCGAGAGGAAAATACCTAGATGGCTTGGCCACATGGCATGGACGAGGCAGGAACACTGAGCTTATCCACGACACTGGTGATCGAGTGAAATGGCGAGTCATGACCGCCCACGCTTTCCGGCATGGCACATGATTGATTGATTGATTACAGAATATTTTAGTACATCACGGAGCAAAGTGAAGAAATATACTGACATTCTGCACGAAACTGTAAATAGAAAATAACTGGTTCTTAAATATCGTCACCTCTGGGAAATTGAAATGATTTGGCCATGTTAAACGCCACATTCGTTGGAAAGAACAGTGCGGAAGGTAGAGTTCCTGGAAGGATAAACAGGGGTCAGTCAGCACAACGATGGACACGGGACATTGCAGACAAACAGGGGTCAGTCAGCACAACGATGGACACGGGACATTGCAGACAAACAGGGGTCAGTCAGCACAACGATGGACACGGGACATTGCAGATAAACAGGGGTCAGCCAGCACAACGATGGACACGGGACATTGCAGATAAACAGGAGTCAGTCGGCACGACGATGGACACGGGACATTGCAGATAAACAGGGGTCATTCAGCACGATGGACACGGGGTCAGTCATAAACAAGGGTCAGTCAGCACCACGATGGACGCGGGACATTGCAGACAACTTAGCCATGAAACTGGATGAGGCAGAGGTATTGGTAAAGGATAGAAAGACTTTCCGGCGGGCCATGATGAGGATTGTTTCCTTCCCTTCTTTAGTCTACTGGACATCTTTTGGACAGATGGAGTACATGTCCAGCCCTACCATCAGGGCAACGTGAAAGTCGTCAGCAGGTGGTGGATTGAGCTTCAGAGCAGCCGACATACAGTGATTGATAATGGTCTCAGTTCGAGACGGTAGACAGAGGATCTTTTTGTAGCGACAATGGCTACGGTCCTCTAACACTATGATTACTGCCAAAAAGAAAAACAATGGCAGACTGCCTCCTTTACAGACGTCTAGGAAATCAGTTTACAGAATGTCAGAATAAGACCGGTATGAAAGGGTGTTCAATAGTGTCAACCTCGCCAGCTAAAGAAAGCCCGTACATCAGGTAACTCCAGACCGTCAGCGTGAGATTGAATGCAACAGATTAAGATGGAGATTTAGTGGGCACGTTATGAGAAAAACTAAACTTAAATATTTGTGACATCTGCCAAACTTGACGAAAAAATAGCAAAGGGATGGCAAAGAGATAAATATATGGATATCTTGGCCACATGGCATGAGCGGTACAAAGACTCCGGTCTGATTCAAGACTCTCGTAATAGTATGACAGTTCACGTTTATTGGCATGGCACATGATGGTGATTATGTTTGTTTGTTTCCTATGGGCAGGATTATCTGTTTCCATTAGTAGAATTATTTTATTCATATTATTGTGTTTTGATATATCTTTAACAGACGAATTGATGTCTACACATATGTGCAGAATATTCTTTCTCCTTCTGTCTGTCATCTCCTAAAAGCGCGTAGGCGCTCACCAAACTCACGTCCAGCACTATTATCTTTTGCTATCTCATGTAGCTCATCCAACGTCCTCCCCATATTGTCTCTAATTCTCTCCTCCATCCGTTTTTAGGTCTTCAGATATTTCTTTTGTCATGTAGGTGGGTTCCTGAGAGCGGATGTTCTAGTTATGCTATTAACAGGTTTTCTCTGTGTGTGGCCTACATAGTTATAACATTTCTAGTGACAATTACGAAGGTTTTTCTATGTGACAGGAAGAAAGTCGGCGACCCAGACTCCTTGAACCTTCTCTACCTCGCGCCACACATATTCTAGGTTATCAATGGTCTTCCTAGCTCGTTCATGATTGGTTGAATTCAACAGTTACAATTATCAACGTGATGATGTGGCCAGTCTCATGTCAAGCTTTCTTAGTCGCCTCTTACGACATGATTGATAGGTTCAAATGTTACTATTCATTGTCTGGCTTATGGGCCATGGTGGTGAACACAAACGTTCACTACCTTAAGAAACGTTTCTATTATCTAGTCGTTATGTCCCCTATTGAACATAGGTTTGCGAATTTTTTTTTTTTTTTTTTTTTTGCGCTCACTCGCTTTGAACGCAAGTGTAATTTACGTCCCAATTCAATAGTTGATAAGAAAAACCAGGATTCAGATAAGTAACCTTTGTATTTTCATGTAGTGTTTTCGTATATTTGTGTGTATGTCTGTGTTTGTTTATTCTGTGCTGACGAGGGCTTTGTTTCTTGTAATCGTGTTCTAGTAAAGCTCACAATCTACTTCTCGTTTTTTGGTTATTCATTCGTCCCCAAGTCAAGGACGACAGGTCAACATTTTAGTCCAGCTGTCCGGTGTAGGGGTTGAACCGCTTACCTCGGCATCAGCACACCGGATGTATAAGAACACGCGTTCTTACCCATTCGGCCATGATGTGCTGCTGCGAAATGTTTGATGTTTGAAGATAGCGTGTCTCTGTATATCTGTCTATCTGTTCCTTTAACTATGTGTTTAGTGTGTGTAGTATATGTTCCGGGATTATTATAGGTATGTTGCTTCTAAGGTAGCTCGGCAAGCAAATTCTTTTGCTGATATGTTGATTGGTACATGTATATAAAGGTAGGTAAGTAGGTAGGCAGATAGACAGGTAAGCAGACAGACAGGCAGATATGTTGATGGGTAGACCGCTAGAGGAACTGTCTTGGCAAGTAAGTGCGGCCGGTATTATACTGACCATATCGAACGTTGAGTGGCGTTTCGTCTATACAATTATAAGTTTACTCACATTCCCCCAGTGCACTTAAGGGTTGAAAAATGATCCTTTAATTTTAGATTCGTTGGCATATGTTCAGTGGTATATGTACAGTCATATGTGTACAGTGGTTTTTATACAGTCATATGTGTACAGTGGTATGTGTTCAGTGACATGTGCTCAGTTGCATGTACTCAGCTGTATTTGTTCATAGAACCTATACTTCTGTATGGATGTGAAGCGTGGACAATAAGCAGTCAAGCTGAAAACAGCTGATGGCTGTGGAAATGTGGTTTCTAAGGAAAATGCAAAGAATACCATGGACAGACAGAAAAACCAATGAACAAGTCCTTCAGAAACAAATGAAGATCGTAAACTGATTAGAGACATTAGACGTAGACAGTCAAAATTTTTTGTGCATGGTATGAGAAGAAATGAATTGGAGAACTTGGTGACGACTGGCAAGATCGAAGAGAAGAGACCAAGGGGAAGATCGAGAAGTAAATACCTGGATGGCTTGGCTACGTGGCATGGTCGAGACAGGAAAATAGAGTTGATCCACAAGTGATGATCGAGTGACATGGCAGTACATGACCGCCCACGCTTGTCGGCATGGCACATGGTGGATGGTGTTCAGTTGTATGTGTTTAATGGTATGTGTACAGTCGTATGTGTTCAGTCGTATGTGGTCAATCGTATGTACACAATCTTCAAGCCACTCCCCCCCCCCCACTGCTTGGTGGCATGCTGGAATAAAAATGCCACACACACATACAAATAATGAATTAAGCTTACACAAAGCAGGGCAACATACAGTGATCACATATTTCCACCAAATAGGTATATCTTTTTTTTAATGACATCTATGAGTTAACGGGAGCGTGGTAGCGTAAAGATTATACGCTCTCCTGCCCTCCCGGTGGCTTTACGTTCAATGCACATCAAAGCGTATTGGAATTTGTTTTAATGATCTGCCATGCCAGGTCAACCCCACCTTAAATGGGTACCAGCAAATGTGTTGGGAAGTAACGGCGGCCGGCGTGGTACTGACCAGATCAGCCACTGAGTAGACACTGGTCTAGACAAATATGGGTCTAGCACCATGGAAGTAACTGCGGCCGGCGTGGTACTGACCCCATCAGCCACTGAGTAGACACTGGTCTAGACAAATATGGGTCTAGCACCATGCACCCGATGTCCCCTACGACGTGGTAAAGAGTCCTTGACTTCCTTGCTGACTGAGAATAAGCGTTGAACGCACTGTGAGTTGTTCAGTAATTAATTAGTCAACTAAGAGTGTTTTTTTTTCGGGTTGTAGAGAATATATTCAGAAAGTAATAGGTTAATATAAACACAACAGTGTGTATTACAGTGTGTATTTTTAATCACTGAGTGGTTTTTGAAAATATTGCCATTCTAAGTTTTGTATTTACCTGGTCTCGAATACAGGGCGAATACAAATCTTGGAACGGCAATATTTTCAACAACAAAAAAACACCCAGTCATTAAAAATGCATCTGTATAAACTACTGTGCAAGAAAACATTTGTATCTTTATCTATATCTTTAAATGCAACGACCCGCAAGCGTGGTTGGTCCTATAGTTTCAGTTTTAGTTTAGTGTAACCCATAAGTGCTCCGTTCTACTCCTAAGTCAAGCCTGAGTCAGGAGAATCTCAACTCAGTGTACGAACTCCGTAGCACCGGCGAGGATCCTGAAAATACTTTGGGTTGATTGTTCACTCGAAATTTTGCCCAGGCAGCGCCGTTAGGCTACTCTTTTTTCTATTTTTACCTGCTAAGGGACTTTTTAACGTGCGCAACAATACACAAGGGAGTCCGATCTCACTACCCAGAGACCAGGGACCAGAGACAATTTTTGTTACTAAAAGTAACCACGTGAAAAATAAAACCCGGTCTTCACTGGGGCTTGAACCCGGGACTTCCAGCACTCGAAGCGGACACCGTACCTCGAGACCACTTAGCTCCTCAGTTTGTCTTATATTTACAGTTTAATGTTTTTTTTTTTAGACAAAGCACATTATATGTCAGCCTAACAATGCGCGTGCATGCACTTTGGTGTAACCGTCAGGGGTAGGCCTAATGGAAAACCATGTCGAACTGTTATTTCTGAAGAAGTTTCTCGTAATTACAGTTCCTTGTCCCTGTAGTTTGTGCCCACAGGCTGAAACCAACTGCTGTCGTGGACGATTGGTTTAATGTTATTTCAGTGATCTATGGAAGTTTTCAATTCCCATGGCAGTATGTAGAAGTTCGTTTGGCCAACGGTGCAGTAGTGATACAGCGGGTCGGTTCATAAACACACATAGTATTATTTGGCGCTGATAGAAGGAGAAGAAGGAAGTAGTCTGCTTGTTAAAATAATAATGAGGTGTTAATGAAAATCGAGAACAATAGCAGAGATTAGTAGAGCTGTAGTTTGTGCCCAGGTCGTGCTGGGGACATGCAGTGTTCGTTTTTCTATGTTTCATCATGTGCCATGCCGGTAAGCATGGGCGGTCATGTCTCGCCATCTCACTCGATCACCAGAGACGTGGATCAGCTCAGTGTTCTTGTCTCGACCATACAACGTGGTCAAGCCATCCAAGTATTTACTTCTCTGCCTTCTTCTTATTCTTTTCACCTCAATCTTGCCAGTTGTCATCAAGTTCTCAAATTTATTTCTTCTCATAACGTGACCAACATATGTTGACTGTCTACGACTAATTTCTCTAATCAGTTTAGAATTTTCATTTGTTTCTTGTAGGGCTTGATCAATGGTCCTTTCTGTCTGTCCATGGCAGTCTTTGTATTTTCCTCAGAAACCACATTTCCACAGCCATCAGGTGTTTTTCAACCTGTTTGCTCATTGTCCACGCTTCACATCTATACAAAAGCACAGGTTCTATGTAGCGACTCAACGCTCTTTTTTTCTCGTTGCAAATGACATCTTTTTATTGGTCAGTATGTTTTCCATCTTGCAAAAGGCTACTTTCGGCATGGCGATTCTTGTTCTAATCTCTTCAAGACATTTCCAAACGGATGAATAGCTTTTGCGACTTTTAAGGCATTTCAAAATCTGCTGTTGATGAGAGTGTAATCAATCTGATTTCTGATCTTATGATCAGGACTCCTCCATGTCCATAATCTCCTTGGGTGATGTTGATACCAGATGTTTCCAATAATCATATCATGCTCATGTGCCCACTGTACAAGTTTGCAAACTCTTTCATCCTGTTCCCCTAGTCCATACTTGCCTACTATGCATCCGTCCTGTTGATTCCCAACTTTGGCATTTAAGTCACCATACATTAGCGGTTATATATATACAAACAAGGTCGGTGTCTTTGGCTTAAGGGTTAGTGAACGCATTTTCACAGTTCCTCGGCATACCAGGTCGAGGGTTCTACACAGGTCAAAGTTAATAAAGGAGCAGACAGATGTGCGTAGAGTGTGAATGGTATGAACGTCGCCTGTCTAGAAAGCAATAAGAAACTACTGAAGATAAAGTTAGCTAGTCAATCACAAAGAGCTTATAAATGGCGACATACAGACAACGTTGTGTTAAAGTGCATGCCACTAACTTCTGTTATAAATACAACTGAACATGGTACAATGACCTGTTTGTTGTTTTGTTTTGTTTTTCAAAAATTGCATATCCTTTGGAGGACGTTACAGTTATATTCAGTGCCTATTGGCTGTTTATTAACAAGAAGATAATTATTATTTTATTGGGAGATGTATCAATAACAGTATACAACATGTTAATAACTATGCCACTGTATCGCGTAGCTTAACGTATTTACTACTATTATTTCATGTCAGTGCGATGCTGTGTGTAAAGCGCCCGGGTACTATGTACTTCACAACCACGCCACGGGGAGCATGCAATAAGTCATAGACTTATGAGATGGCGCTGCCAGCTGTTTTCCCCTGTGTGTAAAACGTAAGCATAATTACAAGGTAAATATCATAATATGGAACATGGTAAGGGAAAGGGACTGACAACACATCTCTGAAACATCGTAGGGTAAAGGGACTGACCTTTCTGAAACATCCTATAGGAGAGGAACAGACAACAATTTTTTTTCTTCGAAACGTCGTAGTGGAGAGGCACTGACTACAGATCTCTCTGAAATATCCTAGGGGAAAGGAACAGACAACAGATGTCCCTGAAACATCGTAGTGGAAAGGAACATTTTACTTTAAGAAGCTGAATCGACCTCGGAGCGACATGATGTTGGCACAGACGCCGCCTCGGCTAGACGATTTAGCAACCTAGATCACTGCATTGACGAACCATCGCATTTTCCCCCATCTTGCAAATGCTTATAACCAACCAAGATCCTTCCTAATTCAGATAAAGAAGCCTATTTTGAATGTTCTTGTCGGCCTAACATGTTGTCTATTTTCTTCCCAGGTCTAAACGTTGTTTTTATTTTGTGTTCACATCTAGAGTTTGGTGTCCATTATTTATGTAAACAATTCCAGTGTGGTGTCATTTATTCTGTAAACAGTTCGAGTGCCGTGTCAATTAGCGAGGGGCGATCAGGCGTTTTCGGAAAGTTCAGGATCTTGACCCGCTTAAAGTAATTCGTTGTTTACATATTTCTGTGTCATAATACTCTCTGACTCGCTCTAAGTTTGTATTATGTTACATTTTATCTTGTTATACACAACGGACGTGGCCAGCGTTGGAAGTCAACGTTTAGAGCTTTCCAGCCGCTTTCCAGTGTCTAATTATTGTTTGTCCAATGAAATAAATTAACTCATTCAATGCAATACGAATGGTAATACAATTCAACATTACTTATGACCACAGACGGAACTCTTGCCCCAATATTCGCCAAACAAACCATTATAGGTCGACCACCCTCTACGAGCAAACTGTCGTGATTCATTCTAACCAAGCAATTTCCCAAGCGTCTATTAGTTACTGCTTTCATCACGTACCGGCTCCGCTGCGAAGGTGTTACGAGAGTAGTTCGTTATCCCGCGTACAGCGCCCGACAACACAGCTGCGGGTGATTTGGTTGCAGACCGCCTTGTGTTTGTTTTATTATGCAAATGATTTGGGTGCCGGTCGTTCAGAAAGCAATGGCAAACTACTGAACTTAACCTTGCCCAGGAATCACGAACAGCCAAAAAATGCTGGGGTTGACCGCTACGTCCAGTAAAGGATATAGAACTAACTTCATCACGTGCCGACGATGTTGCTCAGGGGCAGTAAACGCGTTTCACAATTCGCCGACACACCGAGTCGAGGGTTCGAAATCAGCTACAGACGAATTGTAAGCAAGCCGCTTTGTGTTTATTTCGATGAGATGAGCTTTCAGAAAGCAATGACAAACTACTGAACGCAAAAATTGCCTATAAATAACACACACCCAAAGAATGCTGGGGTAATTGGTGACATACTGTAAAGGACATGCAGTTAACTTTTATTACATATTTGTAGAAACGAATACTGAATGTTAGGCCACACACAGTGTAACATACGTATAGAAACGAATACTGAATGTTAGGCCACACACAGTGTAACATACGTATAGAAACGAATACTGAATGTTAGGCCACACACAGTGTAACTCACATAAAGAATACTGCTAATCGTCCCAGAGCACGAAGATAGAAAACTGCTGCTCACATATTTGACACAAGAAGCTTTCAATACTACGATTCGTATACCTAGTCTCTTCGGATAGAAGCAAAAATGAAGAGACCCGCGTGCAAGCAATCCTCGTTTCAATAAACCACGGCATTTGGAAATAGCAAAGAGTAGACCATAAAGCCGCCGCACTGGCAACATGGTTAGTAAAGAAAACCTATCCACGGGTAATTGAGTCCGTGACCTTGGATGGAATTTGTCTAGAGGAAGCAAACCTTACACAAATACATGCCGTAGTCGAATACCGACCTATGAGGTGTATAACTTGGTGAGATGCAATTCCCTTGGAAGAGGACAGAATATATCTGGTCTACTACGGTATACATAATGTATTGCTTTTGTCTTGAGTAACTTCCCTATAGATACTTTGTTGACTATCTTCAGTCGCATTTCGGTTTACGCAATTAGTAGCTGGTCCGCCAGTGACCCCGTTTTGGTCTAGACGCAGTTTCATAAGCGAAGTAATCTTCAAGCTTAACGGTAACTTAATTGCAACAGTCAATAATAGCCTACTTCTGTTTGCGATGGCTTAGAATGCCCGACACTGACAAGTAAAACTAATCATTCACATTTTGTTAAAACTCTAGTCAAATAATGTACAGGACGAATGTGGTTAATTTGTCTTCTTGTCAATCTTGTCAGCTTCTATGTGTTAGCTAAAGCATACTTCCAGCTAAACATGCAGAGATTTCTATATAATTATTTTTGCTGAGTTCGTGTTGTATGTTACGTTTATTTGTTCATTCATATTTATAGGTTCAGTGTTCTCTCGGAAGACTCGGTCTATGGAAACTGACAACTCTACATTCCAAATACTCTTATAGTTTGTGTCGGGAATATCAAGGGTATTAGACACTGAGGTGGACAGAGAGAAAAACTCCTCGATAGGTTGGCAGAGTTGCATGGAGCACGATCGAATGTGGCATTAATCAAATACACCAGATTTACGTTTGTTGAGGCATACAATTCCCAGTGCCGTTCGGCATGTCACATGATAGAAGTTGTATAATTATTGTCTGTAAATGATAAGATCATAAGACATACAGCAGTCGACCCACGTTATTCTGTTAGACTTAACGGTAGAGTAGGAAAGAAAGAAATAGACAGGTCGAAATACGTAAATGTCTGTAGTTTTCACCTAACGCTAGTTGGTTGACTTTTGAGTTTTACAACGTGCAGACAATGAGCAAGATCTGCAACATTTAATAGTTGCGGTTGCTGCACACAGTGGACAACTAGGGTTATAATTAATGTGTAAGATGACACAGATTATGGTAGCCACTAGAAAGAACGAAATACCACAATATAATATACAGGTAAATGGGAATATTCTTAAACAAGTGAATCGGTACAATTATCTCGGAACAGTCATAACATCTCATGGCAGATGCCTTGAAGAGATTAGAACAAGAATCGCCGTGGCGAAGGAAGCCTGGGTAAGATGAAGAAATATACTGACCAATAAAAAGATGTCAACTGCTACGACAAAAAGAACGTTGATGTTCTACGTAGAGCCTATAATTTTGTATGCGTGGACAATGAGCAGTCAAGCTGAAAAACATTTGATGGCTGTGGAAATGTGGTTTCTTAGGAGAATGCAAAGAATACTATGGACAGACAGAAAAACTAACGACCAAGTCCTACAAGAAACAAATGAAAATCGTAAACTGATTAGTGAAATTTGACGTAGAGAGTGAAAATTTTTTGGACATGCTTCCAGAAGAAATATACTAGAGAATTTGGTGACAACTGGCAAGATCTAGGAGAAGAGAACAAGGGGAAGAAGTAAATACCTGGATGGCATGACCACGTGGCATGGTCGATACAAGAACACTGAGCTGATCAACGACTCTGGTGATCGAATGAAATGGAGAATAATGACCGCCCACGCCTACCGGCATGGCACATGATGGATGGATGGAACATGCCACCATTCGTTTATTTGTAAGCATTCCTGTTGGTTATATCCTATTTACTCTTACGTTTTATTAAAGTCTTCTGCATACAATTATCCATTTGTGTCTTGTGTGTTCTTATTATATGCGCTGCTGTTGCCTTTCATCTCATAATGAAGAATATGCCCTCAATCAACTAGCTTTGCTCATGACTGGGTTGATTTTAAGGCCAGAATTTTCGACACGATGACATATCTAGTCTCGCCAACCCTCCTTGGTCGTCTCTACAGCGTGTATGGAAGGTGTTACTACTCTTTGTTTAGAGCTTCCGGTCAAGATGTTGTTGGCGGTTCTGTTGTTTTGAATCCGCTCCTTTTTTTCACGTAGGAGATGGATAATTTCATCTCGTGCGTGTGATTTCTGCGCTAGGATGTAAACAAGGAGTTTCCTCTCAAGATTTTGGCCGGTGCTACGGATTTTCTTGCATCTGAGCGAATCTGTCCTTGAGTGTTATTCGTAGCGTTTTATTATATATTTTTAGGATGCGAGAACAGCAAATTAAAATAGGTGTGAACAAAAACAAGAACACTACGCGACAAGCTAAAATAGATTAATAAACCAACACAGAAGTGGTGTCGTTAATCGCCACACTGTGACGTATATGTATCATTCCGCAGTCCTTTCCAACAAGAGGTTGCTATACGCGCTACCTTAAAAGTAGAGGCTATTAAAAAGTTACGGGAAAAGTAACGAAACTAACTTTGATTACAGATAAGGCCAGTTGATTGGCTGAGCCCCGGAAACAAAGGCTTAGCTAGACAAAGCCGGCCCCGTCACTCGCCATGTTTTGTTCTAGATAGGAGCCACACATTGGTTCAGTAGGGCATAATTTAATAGCCCACTTATTCTCTGCGCTTAGGGTGAGCAATTTTAAGACATATCATGTTATGTATTAGGATGAATGCTTTGATAGAACTAATATCATGATTGAAGTTGATGTGTGAAAAATATGAGAATCACTTTTCATTGAAAAGTTGGTTTGAGTCAAGCAGTCTGGACATTGCCATGTTGTCCAGTCGGCTTTCCTAAAGCTTACAATGTAATCTTGCTATGAGTTACCTTTCTGATACGCTTTTGTGAACCTATTTTATTCCTAAATGCTTATCTCTCTTTGTGTTATAAAGTTTTCTTTCTGAGTGCATATTATATTTCTATTTTGTTCTGAGGGAGAAATATTGCTATCTGTGTACAACATAAATAGTCTGTTAGATAGAGAGAGAGATATTCTCGCTTGACTTTTTCATGCACTTAGGAGTTAATCTTTTGTTTACAGTGTTGTAAATACACAGAGGTGTGATTGTCTTGTAGTCTTTTTCATAAATGATGTTATGGGATTGTCAATTTGTATGATATATAATCTCAAGTGAGTGGGAAATGACACCATGCTCTTGTGTTTTGGTTGAGATGTTGGGTAATACCCACTAGGTGGTTCATCCCATGTTTAGTAAAACGACTTACAAGTTTTTCTGTATTCGTTATATGTATACTCTATTCATGATGTTACTGCTGGAGTAGATCTTTTAAATTCACCCCAGTGGGGACAAACACATGATGATGATGATGATGATGATGATGATGATGATGATGATGATGATGATGATGATGATGATGATGATGATGATGA
The DNA here is from genome assembly GCA_014155875.1 of Cepaea nemoralis. Taxonomy (NCBI): domain Eukaryota; kingdom Metazoa; phylum Mollusca; class Gastropoda; order Stylommatophora; family Helicidae; genus Cepaea; species Cepaea nemoralis. The sequence continues at coordinate 325,901 of JACEFZ010001261.1, forward strand.
TGATGATGATGATGATGATGATGATGATGATGATGATGATGATGATGCAAGAGGAGATGACTGATCTGGTAGCTAGCCTTTTGCCATTTGTCAGTGGTACTTACCTAATGCTGTTTGTAACTATGGAAAGGAGATTTATAAATTGTTTACATGAGGCCATTGTCTCAGGGATTCTTTCCATGTTGTGACAGCGGTACTATCAAGATGTTTGGATATTTAGGAGGAGAGGCTGGCCGAGAGGCTAGAATGTCGGACTCTCATTCGGGAGACCCGGGTTCGATCCCTCGGTAAGGTGTCGGATTTTTTTCTGTCGGGGGCAAAAAGAAAATCCTAACCTGCACAGTTCGCGGCGACTGCACTAGCCAGGCGGCCTTTATTCCTCAGGCTCAAAGACCCCTCTGCCATACACCGCAAGGTACTATATTGGCAGTAAATGACAGTTTTATAACCCCTCAGGAAGCTCTAGTGTCAGTCCAGAAGAGATGTACCTATTGAGTAGATACCTCACACACTTTTGGAGTGAGACAAAACTCTACAGTAGGAGACAAGTACTAGGCAACTAGAAACACCTTTCTTTCTTCTTCCCTTTTGTTTCCTTTATTTTTATTATGATACACTGTTATCAGAATATATATTTTATTATGATACACTGTTATCAAAGTTTGGGTTTATTACTAATGTATATCGACCCTGTTTTTTTTTTCTTCACCATATAGCGCTGGAGAGATGCGGGTGAAGTATTGGAACTGGAGTTATAGTCACCATGCTTGGTATTAGAGGGAAACTGGGATATCAGCCCACCCCTAATATTCTACAGAGAGTGCTGGTTACTGCCACACACCCTGAACCTGAATGTCAATGCCTGGATAATTAATGGACTTTGACTATGCTGAAGTGGATTCCCTACCTCTGGGAACTTACAGACGGTGTTAATCTTTTCAATGTCTGCAAAGACATGAGGCATGCCTGGCCTAGATGGTTCCAGCAGTATACCCTCTTCTAAAAGTCACCGCCTGATTCCTCATTCAACAGTCATATACCAGAGGTTCATGGATAGTCTGGGGTTCACCATCATTGAACAGTATGGATTTACCAACTGCTTTTGTGGACTCCCAGCTTCCTTTGAATCTTCTCATACATCGTATCCCAGACATGGACAATCAAGCACTATACCAACTCCCGGTCAATCAAGTCGTGTATTTAGATGAGGAAAGAGATGCCTACATCTTAACCCAGAAAAGGGCTGGAATATTCATGCCCAATTCAAGTTAGTTCTGTCAGGAAATACTATGGATAATGTGATGTCCCTCCTCATCCAAAGATATGCTGAAAGTTTCGGTGCCCGATCCTGATTGAATCAATCGCATGGACAGCTGAAGTTTTATACAGGTTTGTTACGCCACGCCGGAACGCTTCAGACTTATACCTGTTTGTTATACCACTCCGGAATGCCCCTAGCCCAGTTACTTAGATGCTGTGACTTGGAGGATTACAGTATATTCAAGCTGAATTCATGTGGATTACCCCTTCATGTTTACGCTTTGGATATATGATCCGCAGGTGGAAGCTCCGTGTGTGTGTGTGCAATCCCCAATTTTCTAAATAGGTGTACACATATATAAAGCAGCTGTTTTCCTGGATTATAGAGAGTGTGATTATGGCCAGACTTGTTTCTAGTGGATAATGAAGGATAGGAGTCATCAACTATTCAACTGTTCTAGAGACAGATTATATAGATTTCCTTTATCTATTTCTTTCTATGGATTATTTACTTTGTTTTATATGTGACACATGTATTTGATGTGAACCTTTTTGGGGGATTTTTTTGGGACTTCTTTTATGGTTGTATACTTTGTGTGCATTGCCTGAATATTCTCATTTCTTTCATGTATATGTCACCATGATTCAGCCAACAGGGTTTGTCCAGGACCCAAATGTTTTCACAATACAGTGGTTTGTTGTTTTGGTTTAATCAAGCCTTGAAGTTACTTCATTGTAAACATGTTGTTCCAAAGTTGATGTTTATAGTCCAGTTATGGTTGCTGTTTGCGTCTAACAATGGTTGTCCCCCAGCTGTTATGTAATACTGTGGATGTGCATGGCAGTGGATACTTGTCATTGTTTATATATCTATATGTGGGAGATTAAATGTGGGGCGGGGCACTTACACATAGACAGACCTTCTGGGTAGAGTGATTAGTTACTCGGGTGTCTGTGGTAGAACTTCCCGGATCTCCCAGCCTTCTATGGGAAACATTTCTTCTATATTAGTGTTGAACTTGCACCCTTTTCTGCCTTGTTCAATGCTTGGGGGTTTCTCGAGCCAGTGTATTATTTCATATAGAGGGCGGGTTTGGGATTAAGTTCCCATTCATACTGAATACCCCTAGCGAACTTGTCCTTATTCCAATTTATTATCTTTATCACCCCACACACACGCTGCGGGATTTACTGAGGAGGGGATCCAAGCACTTATAAACTGAATGGTTCGATGTGCAATGAGGATGATCTGACGATTAACTAACTAACTAACTATTTGTTTCCCTTATGAACACTGTTAAGACACTGGCATATGTTATAAATAGTTAACTCACTTTATATATATATATATATATATATATATATATATATATATATATATATATATATATATATATATATATATATATATATATATATATATATATATATATGCGCGATCGATTAATGTAAATTTAATAGTTAACTTTTGAAAAATTAACGATTAATTAATCGTTAATTTCGATCAAAGCAAATCAATTCTATCGAACATATCGATGTTCATTACGTTTCCACCATTGTAACGGGTCAACCGATTCAGCAACTTTCTTATCCATTTCAGACTCAATTAGCTTAAAACTCTCTTCATTTGGTTCACAGATAGTTTCATTGTCAATGTCAGTATCATTCGTTCCAGCAGTCTCCATCTACTCATCATGAATATTAACTGCTATTTGTTGTTCAATACGTGACCATGTTCGTTCTTTTGCATCTTTTGACAAACACTTCAGGTATTTGTAGCGTGGATCAAGTGCTATTGCAATCTGTAGTATTTAAATACTTGTCATATTAGCTACACGTTCACTGAAGTAATTAATACATGCTGCCTTAAATTTAGCTATGTAGCCCGGATCATCATCGTGTACAGTCATTTGCTTTGTCAACGATAATAGCAGTGGCAATACACAGCTACATGAAACAAAATCTTGACCGCCAAGCAGGACCGTTGTCTGACAGAATAAGTCCAAAACTGTGACATATTTCGAAATCTTCTCCCAATCTGAACCTGACAGTTTTGGACCTTTGTATTGCTTCTTTTCATCTGACATGTAGACAGTAAATGCTTCTCTGACCTTAGAAGACTCTGTAGCATAATAAACATACTGTTTCATCTTGTTGGTACATCTTGCTGCAGCTTACACAATGGTGACTCAGTAAAATTTTGCAACTCGATTGTGTTTGCAGCACTATGTTTAAAATGTCCGACAATTTTTCGACATCCGGTTCATTTGTATAAGTGATGGGAGAAAAGTTTTCGATTAATCGTTAAAAAAAATTAATCGTTAAAAAAATTAACGATTAATCGATTAATTAATCGTTAACTTCCCCAGCCCTAATATATATATATGATTGATTGATTGATTGATTTAGGAACCGACATCACAGCATGCGGGGCATTCCCATAAGCGCTCCGTCCCCATCCTCAGCAACCAGCGAAGAGTTTCAACACTAATAGTACCAGTAGCAATCTGATTATATGTCCGTCTCGCCTTTCCTCAGAGCGTCGATCGTCAGGCCAGATCCCCTCGTCACCCCTCGCTGTCGCATTCTTGCCAGACCATGGTGACACATTTGCTCCTCCGAGGTGTACACGTGCTCCCACAAGGCCACAACCACGTCTTCCTTGTCATGCATCAATACTCCACCAAGTTTTGCAGAGCCAGCCAATATGTCCGCCTGTTCATTCCCCATCACACCAGCATGCACCGGAGAAAAGATCCAGACGATGCTTGTCACCCGTGACTTCCGAAGCGCAGCAAGTCACTCCCTAATATATATATATATATTGTTGACGTAACCAGCTTTGAACTAGTACGTCCTGGTGATTATGATCGCGTCTGTATTAAAGTAAATGAGGGTTGTTTTTTTTTTTATTCCTTTAGCCTTTGTTATTTCTACTTTTCTGTCTGTGTCCCCTGTCCCCTTCTTGTTCTGTTCTCATCTCACCTGTGTCTTCCTTGTATAGAATGACCTTCCCAAATCCCTGTTTTCGCTTGATCTATTGCATCCCTTTCGGCCAGATGTCCGTCGGGCTCCCTGATTATCATATATGGCTTTGTCCCCAAGGAAAATGTGAGGTTTACTGACATCTCCAGGGCTTGAGTTAAACGATTTTGTGTAATTTTAAAAATAGTTGTATCTATCTCTTGTGTGTGTGTAACTCTGTTAGTGCGTGTGTACATTTGTGTGTGTGTGCGTGCGCGCGTGTGTGCGAGCGCGTGTGTGTGTGTGTGCGCGCTGAAGAATACTTTTAAGCCGAAGCGTTAATTGTGTCAACTTGTAATAGTATTACTCTAAAGCTGACCAATTCTACTTTTCATTTTTATTAATTTATTTTGTGTATCCTAGCGAGGCATAATTCGCCAAGCGTTGGATTCTTCACGCACCCATAAAACACTTGAGCTTCATTGGTCCATTGTTAAGTTAGTTTTATCCTGCTGCTACTCCTCTGTGTGTTATTGGGCGCACCGGAGAATCAATGACTGATAACACAGTATCCTGCCAAGCGTGTCGTAAGATGCTACCCAAAAAAGGGGGGGGAGGGTGTTGGCCGTTGTTGGCCATCGCTATGGTGGAAAGGCTGCCTGTGTAAAGTAACGGGTCTACGGAATTTCAACCGAACAGAGCGTCTTTAAAATTTCCTACTGGACAATAAATGGCATTGGGATATTTCTCCTCATCTCCCCAAGTTCACTATCGGATGTGATGAAGCCTGTCGCGAACCTCGCACAAATATACGTCTCGGTATTGAAGAAGAGTATCATCAGCATATCCCCACTTTATGGTAGACATTCAGCTCCCACACTTCCCATGTTTTCTTGGAGACGTGCGTCATCGAAATGAGTGTGATGTTTGCATATTGGGATTAAAACAAGCCACCGCCACTCCCATATTATTTCATGTTGTATTAGAGTTAACTACTCGAATTCAGAAAGAAATCGCAGTCTACTGAACTAGCATTGCTTAGTAAATCACAAATAGTGAATAACTGTTGGGAAAAAAAAGTCGCATAAAAGTCGACAGGGTCGGCTTCATTGCAGCGGGTTTTATTCCATATGGCTCGGTCTCTTTCCGCAGCGCGGAAAGCGTCGCACAAAGCATGAACTCCGTAGCTCTAGCGACGACCCACAGGAGTCTCCGAAAAATTTCACTCGTGAACCGAAGGACGCGGCCCGGAATCAAACCCACACCCTTCGGAGCCCGAATCAAACGGCTTGACTACTTCGCCACGGAAACTCCCAAATAACTGTTGAGATTAATTGCACCGTCTTGTAAAGAACATGCAACTAACTTTATTCAGCTGACACCCAACTGTTCCAAAGAAAATACTTCTTCGATAAAGATTCAGTTACATGGACAAACCTGACCAGCTTCCAGCGTAACACATCTGATCAGAGTTATCCACTAACTACGGATTGTAGGTGCGCAATTGGCGAAATTATAATGGGATTCTGGGAAAATGGAAGATCTTTACCCGCCCATTCATACTGTCCCGGGAAATAGTTCCCACTACACAATAGACACTGTGAGCTTTACTGCAATAACTTTTACATTATTTCCTTCCGCAGACGGTCTTAAGCCTCCTATGACAGACGAGCAGCGTCTTCTCAAGGCTTTAATCTGGAATTATGACCCAGCTGTGAGACCAGTATACGACGCCAGGACGCCAGTGGTCATAAAACTAGGAACCACACTGACGCAGATCATAGACGTTGTGAGTTGACATTGGTTCTTCTTATAATTTCACATTGAGTATCATTAGCATCATCATCAAGTGTCATGCCAGCTGGCGTAGGCGTTCGTGTCTCTCCACATATACGGTCTTTGGTGTTCTGGATCATCTCTACTAGGCTGCTGATATTCCTCCAGTCCACCGCCTCAATCCATCCAACATCATTTCTCTTGGTCGCCTCTGTCTCTTTTCCCCTCGATCTTTCCAGTCGTCAGGATGTTCTCCAATGCCTCTATTTTCATCACATGACCAAAGAAACCTGTTTGTCTATTTCTTATTGCTGTAACGTTCTAATTTCATAAGCCTCTTTCATGCAATAGTCGTTAGTTACCCTGGCAGTCCAAGAAATTCGCAACATTCTCTTAGGAGCCACATCTCTGTTGCTTCCAAGTCCTTCCTAACTTGTAGATTGGTTATGCATTAACATTGAGTATGGAATATCATAATATATATGTAGCTGAGCTGTTTACATGATTTGTCTATGTATTGGTAGATATAGGTAGATACTATGGTAGTGTAACGTACAATGGAAACATAGACGGGTATGGTCATAGTGCATGCTGAGATGCTGAACAGGACACATCCAATATAAAAGCTGTAATTTCTAAGTCACACGTTCTACTATACAATTATGTGCTTACTACATACCTTAATGTGTGTAAAAGTGGCCTTCATATAAAAGAACACGTATTGAAATAATACATACAACATTAAGTCTCTTAGTGTGACATGTACGTAAACATGTAGGTCTCTTAGAGTGACATGTGTGTAGATATATAAGTTTCTTAGAATGACGTTATGTAGACACGTTTTTGGTCTCATTTTCTAAACCTGACCCTCAAACTCTAATCTCTGCCCTTCGAGGGAAACAAACAGTCCGTCAGCCTCGCTCGGAAGTGCCTGTGTTTAATTATTTTTGTAGAGCTTATGTTGATTATAAATGTGAAGCTGGTAAGTTGTTGATTTGGTGAATGATCTGGAAGAGTTGAGTTGAGCCAAGAACCGACATCAAAGTCACCAGGACATTCTCATACGCAATCTGTCCTCAACTTCAACAACCAGCCTAGAAGTCCCAATGCCAATGTCACCAGCTGCAGTCTGGTAATGTGTCCGTCTGATGTTTCTTCAGAGTACTGAGTGTCGGCCAGGTGCATACCCGCTCTGTCCTCTGGAAGGCTGAGTATTAATTCTTAAGTGCGATGTATTGGTGCTCAGGTTGTTTCAGTCCAGAAAAGGCCGGCATGTGTTTGAGCGAGGTTGGTGTAGCCACTTTTCTCCCAGCCTGGTACCAAAGTATCTCTGAATCTGTGTTACAGAGTTGGCCTTCCCCTCACCAAGCTCAGAAATCAGCTCGGTGTGCGAGACAGGTCCTGGACCTCACATCTGCGAGAGTCACTGCTGGGTGTCATTAGGTTATGATTCAGCACACCACGGATAAGACTATCTGGGATTACACCCAAGTATTGAGTGTGTCCACGGGTTATATGCATTTTAGCGGACTCTAACCCAGTGCCCAGGTGGACAAATCTGCAGCCACATAACTGGTTCTCCGTGGCAACTGGCGATAATTTTTTACAACATCTAGCAACTATTTGCTTCTTGCTTTTGTAATCGTGTGCAACTACCTTAGCCCCGTCTTCAGGTCATTGATTATGTCGCACCGGTGTGTGTAGTTAGAAACTAGCAAACTCTCTTTCTACACACATTTTGTTGTTGTCGATGTTGTTGTTATTATTAATGTTATAGTTGCAGATACCGTTATTCAGTATGCTTTGAAACAGCTCGGGCTAGAGAAAGCGATTCAATTTCATCGTTTTTGTTTGGTCTGGTTTGCACACGGATACCTTAATACATTGTCCAAGTCCTCTTCTATAGATCACCTAAAGATAATTTGGACACATTTATAGAATTCCGCAACACAGAAGAGATTCACACCGCAACACAGAAGATGTTCACAGTGTGGTGTTTATAAGAACCACAGATTCTATAAAATGTATTTATTTCTTGTTTCTAATTTTAAATTTAGGCTGGCAGCAGCTTATTATGTCTACTCGTATCGATTCTCAATTGCCGATGGATTTTTAACGTGTGCATTTTGCAAACGGGTACGCCTAATTCTTCGCCCTTATTCAAGCAGTCTGGAAGCCGATCCACTAATCCGGGATCATGGCGTGTCTGCAATTCTGGGTTTTTTATCTTGCCAAATCCGCACAGTGATACGATCTCGATCTCATCTAGTTAGTTTTGAACGCCATACCTGCTCCCGCTTTCCTCGTATTATGTAGCAGTACTGCCAGGTAGTCTTAGCTGTTCTCATGTTCGAAGGATTTACTCCCCAGCGCTCAACTGTATCTTGCTGATGGGCTCCGTAGTTTCATATGGCATTAGTTACCAAAGTCATTGTTACTGTACTACGGAGCATGATGAAGTTACACATAGCTGAAATCGTCGACACGGAATGATGGTGTCGTTCGGAGCTGATATGATTCGTTTTGACTGTATATGTGACTTCTTTCTCTTGAGCATCAACTCCGTGAACTTTATAGTTGAATATTAAACATTATATTTGAGTACCGCAACTCTCATGTGTTCCCATCTCAATATTACACTTGGTTATATGCAACTGTCCTTCTTTACCTCTGAACAACTCAAACTCTGAACAACTCAAACTGTGCACAAGTAGAACGCAAAGCTTGACAAGTCAACTCGTATCATATTTTCACAATCTATTAGGCTAATCACAAAATACACTTCATTTATACTAGCGCAATTACCCAACGTTACCAGTTAACAAACCAATTCAACAAACACAACTCCGGACAACACTCTAGTAACGGCGCAGTGTGTGACCACGCTACTTGAACTAAAGAACCAGGTCCAGACTTGACCGTGGCTCCAGCCCAACTGATTGAATGTGACGCTGTGTCCTTTATACAAAGCTTCCCAAGCGCTTTTCACGCTCTTGTGATGGCGCTCGTGGCGGGTCACTTTGCACGGTCTTCTTGTACAGACCGCACTTTATCTAAACCATGCCATGATCTGTGTTTCTATAAACTCGATCATGGCAAGCACAGCACTCATATCCACCATTTAATAAATAGCTTGACAATGCATCTCTGCCTGATCTTCTTGGATTTTTGATGGCACAGCTTCACGTGTTCATATAATAGCCAGCCGTGGTTACACTGGCCGAGTGAAAGAGATGCAATTATTTCAGATAGCTGTCTCACTGACCGCCTCAATCTGTATTGCCATTCTGCAGATTGCTGCCTTAAACACTGAACAATTCTTGTTTTTGTTGTACTTCTGCCTGTTATCTCTCAGTGGAGCATAGGCTTTCGATTACTCACTTCAAGCCCAACCATTGTTTACTATCTCCTGCATATTCCCCCACAATTATTCACCTATTTATTTAACTCTCATCTTCGTGTTCTTTTAGGTCTGCCTCTATTTGTGTTGCCCTTTGGGCGGCAGCGGGAATTCTCTCTGATCAAAGAGTTCTCTCTGATTATATTATTATTATCGGGTGTTTTTCATGTCTGTCCTATTCAGTGCCAGCATCTTTTCCCCATATCGTCAGTTACAGGAATTTGCTTAGTTCAGTCCATGAACATTTGCCATTATGCGATACCATTTCAGTCTTTGTATTTTGCACAGGCACCAATAAATGAATGTTAGTAATTTATTAATAATGTGTTAATCCTCCTCCATGTTTCTGATCTATACAGCAGTACTTATATAACGTTTGATTTAAATATTCTTAGCTTGGTTCTAGATATAATTTCTTTTTACTTTAACAAATTCCCTAGTGTTATGAAATATATTCTTGTCTGCCTCCATTCCTATTTTAATATTTGTATCTTTTCTCCCAACTGGGTCTACATTACTAATAAATATGTGTATGATTCCACCACTTGAAGTGTTCGATGCATATCTTTTACAGGACGTCGCAGTCAACCCATAATTTTTTGGTTTTTTGTGATTTCTTGACAAGTTTACGTTCAGTAGTTTTCTATTGCTTTCTAAACGACCGACATTCATACCAATGTATGAAATACCGCGCAATTTGCTCTGCTGAAAATCGCCCGCAGCTGTGTTCCGAACGCGGGTATGGATTAGGAGTTGTGTCACAGAACCGCTCCACTAAAAGACATCGAGTTACCATTTTCTTGTCGTATTCTTGTGTCTACTTTTGTCGTTTCCCCACGAATGTATAGACCTCATTGTTGTAAGCTCATTTCAAATGTGTTCAATTTATCTTGCGTCTAACTTCACGTGTAGAAATTCCCATGTCTCCGTATATGAAAAATTACGATCTTCGTTTCGTATCATATATTACAAACACCTTTACCAACTTTCAAACTGTTAATACACATGTTCACTATCATATTCTTACTAGGGCACATGAAATCACAGCTTTTAGTACACTTTTGAGTTTAATTCACAGTTTACCAGACACCGACAGACGATACAGGAATCGACTTAACCTTGCGGAAACATTTTCTGGGAAGGGCAGGTGTCGAGACTGGTTAGCCTATCTAATAATTGCTTCATCTAGTACATATAAAGTGCTGTCACATCATACCTCTAGGGCTGTATCTTCTGTGAGATTACTCCTGTCCTTGATATTCTGAACACTGCAAACTCTGCTTAGGTTTGTTCAGTTCAAGTTTGCTTAATGGACGAATAAACCTATTTCAGCAACAGAAAAATTCCATTAACTTATACCCCTGCAAGGCTTGTGGAGCTCTCAATTAGCAGGCTTATGCCTTTATATCCCTTGCTTGTCATGTCTGGAACATCTTAAAGAGCGCGCTTCAGTGTGTTGATAATACCCAGCTACTTACAATGCGGTGAAAGGGTGTTCCCCATTTTTGAGCACCTGATTAGTAAGCAGGAGACTACTTTGTGCTGCTCGGATATCTTAAGATTTAAGTGGACTCTTCCATTTTACGGTTAAAAATACACAGTAATTTTATCTGAATACAGTGTGATGTAATTATTGCACAGAGAGAGGAAACTGGATACCACGAGAAAGAAGTTAATAGATTGTAATACTTTAAACAACTGATAGTTTTGAAAAATATAGAATAATACCGAGATCAAGCCATTGAAGGAAAGGAATAGCTTTTCACCAAAGCCTCTGCTACAAATAGCACACTGGCAATACCATAAAAGATATCAGCTACATGGCTCATGCTCATATGGAAAAAACATTCGTGCACTTTTTGTTCCACTACGTGATGTTGTCTCTCACCGAATTGTTCTGCGGCACTTTGTCCACTGCACAATGTAAACAATTACAGCTCTTACAGAGAATGGCGGGGTATGCGGACTGCAATCCCGATACACACACACACACACACACACACACACACACACACAGGCACACACACACACACAGGCACACGCACACACACACACACACATACACACACACGCACACACACACACACACACTCACATTGTAACCATGCGATACATGCTTGGACTCTTGTTCTCTCAAATCGCATCCTGTTCATGTTCAAGTCAGAGAATATACGAGTGGCCTTCAAATGTAAACCTTAAACGTATGACATAAATTACAGTAACCATGCCATTGTCCTGTAACATGTCACTATTATTGCTGTTAAGGATGTCAAGAGTGTTTCTCACGTGGCATCATGATGCAGACGAACACTGTGACGTCATATGACAGTCAAAAGATGGCTGCCACACTTTTGAAATGCACTAAATAAAAGTAGCGTTCTGTTATCAATGTTTTGATCAGTGAAGGGGTGAAACCTGTAGCAATTCATCGGCGAATAAAGGTTTAGAATGGCGATACATGCCTGTCAGTCGAGCAAGTGTATGAGTGGAGTAGGAAGTTTCAAAGCAGTGTGAACTCTGTGACAGACTGTTCACGACAGGGTCAGGCACACAGAGTAGTGACCTCAGAGTCTATTGCAGACGTTTAAGGCTTCGTACATGTCAACTGCCGATCTACTATGAGTGAAAGTAGTAGTGACTACATCGAACAATGATACATTTGTTCTTTACTTTTTCAGAATATATTCACCCAACAACAACAAAAGATTTAAGGTTTTCATTTGAAGCCCTCTCGTATTAGTATTTTTTTTTTTTTTTTTTGCATATCCTTTGCAGGACTTAGCTGTCAACACCAGCATCTTTCAACTGTATGTTGATTTCTTGGCAAGATTACGCTCAGTAGTTTGCCATTGCTTTCTGAGCGGCCGACTCACATACCCCGTAAGTTACCGATGCGATTCGAATCACTGCTGATTCTAACCGTCATCACGTTACCGACGAGAGTATACGAGATTACGGAGAAAAGTCATAACCTCTAAGCCACGAAGCCGGCCGTATTAGTATAGCTAATGTAATAACCTGGATGACATGGAAGGACATTGATTCAAGAGCGAGGTCTCGTAAATGTCGAAGGCAGAGGATACAACTGGGTAAGTATACTCCGTGGGGACAAACGAATTTATAATGCACTGGATTTAGAAGCTGAAATAATACGCGACCTGCCCTGGACATGAAGCGCCAAGAGTGATGTGTAGGGCAAGCTGATGCCAGAACTCAGCAACCGGTCGTGCATCATGCCAATGATTACAATGTGATTAATTACACTGACCGAGCGTATCCTTATACACTCCACTGTATTATTATGCCAGTATGAGGTTGTGTGTGGACAAGGATTTTCCAGCCACAGTTCCAGTCTGTTCCCAACTTGCATACATTTGTATACCTTTGTATAATCTCATAATTATAATGTTAAGAAAGGACTTAAAATGTCTTGGCTTTCATTAACTCCGCATCATATGTCTCTGGTTAGAGATTAGTATAATATCGCACTGAATTTGACATCAAGGTTTTCGTGTCTAGAAAAGAACAGCGGCCATCTTTACACGCAATATCTCGCCTGCGGCCATCGTTGCGCGCATTATGGCCACATGTAATATATTGGCTGGACCATCTAACAGGGAATTCTTGATAAAACCGGTTCTGTGCGTTCTGTTGTCTGGTATCAGGATAGTGTAACTCGATTCCATTTTTGTTTGTCTACATTGACTATTTCCGTTGTCTATCGTTGCTATAAAGAGATCCTTTGTTTACCGTCACAAAAACAGGAGATGACAAATAATAATTATCCTTCTGCGGCAAATGTAAACAAACAGCGATATGCTGATAGCACTGTTTTGATGGCTGAAAATGAAACGAAGTTACAAGAAATGATAGATATAAATGGAAAGGAAAACCAAAAAAGAGCAAACAGGGGGTTTAGAATAAATAATGCGAAGCGGCTGTAAATGAAAACCTATTTATTTATTTATTTGTTGGTGTGTGCGTGCGTGCGAGCGTGCGTGCGTGCGTGCGTGACGCGTGCGTGACGCGTGCGTGCGTGTGTGTGTGTGCCTGCGTGTGTGTGTGTGTGTTTGTGTGTGTGTGCGTGCGTGTGTGTGTGTGTGTGTGCGTGCGTGAGTGCGTGTGTGTTTGTGTGTGCGTGCGTGTGTGCGTGTGTGTGCGTGTGTGTGTGTGTGTGTGTGTGTGTGTGTGTGTGTGTGTGTGTGTGTGTGAACATATTCTGAAAGTGTAAAAAACAAATATATCATTTTTCGATCTAGTTCAATGCAAGTCCTCCAGCGCCGATACAGTGCATGAATTCCTGTAGAAAAAAAATGATCTTGGTCGCTTGTGCACCCACTCATGCACCACCTGCTGTACCTTTTCACAGAAGTCACGTCGTTTTGAAACTTCCTAGTCTATTCATACACTTACTGGACTGACAAGTATGCCTCATCATACTGGACCTTCATTCGCCGAGATGTCTATAGATTTCACTCTTCACTAATCAAACAACGGATATCAGAATGCTGCTTTTTTTTTGGGGGGGGGGGGAGAGAGGGGGGACATGTCAAATGTGTTGCGACCATCTTTAAACTGTACTTATCACACGGGACAGCTGGATTTAAATGTTGCCATGTCGTCCTTGACTTGGGGACGTTGATTACAAGTACCTCTGAAGTCGGAGTGGGTTCGCCTGATGGCGAGGGACACTTAATAGAGAATGCTAACCCACACGCAAAATTCAGTCCATCACTACTATGAAAATAGTGTGTATGGACTACGCTTGAGTTCAAAGCGAGCGAGCGCAAACCAAATGTACTTATGGCGTCATAATGTCCGTCTGCACCGTGATGTCACGAGTTTAATACTTTTGACATCCTTAACAACAATTATAACAGGTTTTAAGACAATGGCATGGTTATTGTAATATCTATTACACTTTTAAGTTTTCATTTTCATTCGTAGAAAAACAGAAACAAGGTAATAGCAACGAAACAATTACTTCCCAAATCCAGCATCATAATTAACAGAATTAATCTGAAACAAATCAGTGTATTTAAGTATTCGGCTACTTTGATGACAGCAGAAGGAAGTTACATTAGAAAAGTCCTAGTACAAGCAGAATATACAAGCTGAAGAATGTTCTCTGTAATTTATATTTGTTAATCGCAGTGAGGAAAACAGTTCGTAAGAGCTATATCGAGCCAACCCTAGTTATTGAGGTGAATAATGGACTAGTGAGGGATTGCGTGAAAGCTGCAGAGATGTGGTTTTACCGAAGAATTATGAGAACACAATGGTAACAATTGTAATTAACATTTTTTGACAGAAGTAAGCTCACACTGAAAAACAGTTAATCGAATTAGAAGAAGGCAGTCCACATTCTTCGGGTTTGTCATGAGAAGAGGAAATCTGGAGTATGTTGTGACATTGGGAAAGTTGTAGGGGAGGAGAGGTGGGGGAAGACAGAGAGAGACGATACATGACACTTTGACACCATGGCATGGAGAAACATCGTTATAATAATGGCGACACAGAAGGCCGTGGACAGACATAACCTATGTTACACGACATAGGCTGTAAGAAGGAGAGGATCTTTAGGATGACCCCGTTATGGCTTTCAGCTTCAGTCTTTATTGTCGTGTGTATGAAAGTGCTTCGCCTATTATTGCAAAGATGGAGCAGCATATTTCGTTTAGCATTGTAGCAAGCTCGTTCTACGAGAGGGCTTCAAATGAAAGCCCTAAAACTTTCAAAGAAATTACAATAACCGTGTCATTGTCTTGTAACCGTCAATGCTGTGGTTAAGGTTGTCAGAAATGATAAGCACGTGACATCCCTGTGCAGAAAAACACGGTGACGTCATTAGGACAGGTTAAAGATGGCATCCCCACTTTTTACATGCAGCAACGAGGAGCAGCGTTCTGGTATTCGTTTTTTATTTTAATCAATGAAGGGTGAAACCTGTAGAAATGTGTCGGCGAATAAAGATCCACTATGGTGATGCATGCCTGTCAGTCAAACACGTATATGAGTGGAGTAGTGAGTTTCAAAGCGGCGTGACTTCTGTGACAGACTGCTCTCGACCAGGTTAGGCACACCAAGTAGTGACACCAGTGAATTTTGTTTTTCTACAAGACTCCAAGAACTTTATCGACACTGGAGGACTTGCATTGAACGCAGTGGTGACTATAGCGAAAATTGATGCATTTGTTCTTTACTCTTTCAGAATATAATCATGCTACCCAAAACAAAACAACAACAAAAATTGGTTTTCAGTTTAATCCCCCTTCTATATAGTTTGTAGATTATTGGAAAGTGATTGCGCTTTTTACCTCTGGTGGAAAATGTAGGTGGTCGATCTACGTTGTCTTTCTTGTAGAGTAATCAGCGGATTTCCGTACTGTCTAGATTAACAGAGAACGACACCTGTTCACCTCGTATTGGCCATGCTCATTGTCACGGAGCTATTTGTGCTGATAGGTGGAGAGGTGAAAGTTCATTCTATTTTAGTCTAGTAGTCCTTGAAAACGGAGAGTTAATGCTATTGTACAGTTGTCAACTACTGTAATTCTACATATTTATAACGTGTATATCACTCTCACCTGTCTCCGTGACTAAGAACTTGCGGACGCGATTCGTGAGGCCGCTTACCTCCGTTCGAAACCCAGCTGTGACCGATTTGGCAGCTGGGTTCGTGTTGGTATGGGAGCCGGTCGTTCAGAAATCAATGGCAAACTACTGAACGTAACCTTGCCAAGACATCAACAACAGCGGTGAAATTATGGTGTTGACTTCGATGTCCTGTAAATAGGATTGATTGATTGATTTAGGAACCGACATCACAGCATTCGGGTCATTCCCATAAGCGCTCCGTCCCCATCTTCAGCAGCCAGCGAAGAGTTCCAACACTAATAGTTCCAGTAGCAATCTGATTATATGTCCATCTCGCCTTTCCTCTGAGCGTCGAGCGTCGGCCAGATCCCCTCGACACTCCTCGCTGTCTCATTCTTACCAGACTATGGTGATCCATTTGCTCCTCCGAGGTGTACACGTGTTCCCACAAGGCCGCAACCACGTCTGCCTTGTCATGCATCAATACTCCACCAAGTTTTGCCGAGCCAGCCAATCTGTCCGCCTGCTCATTCCCCAGCACACCGGCATGCCCCGGAGAAAAGATTCAGGTGATGCTTGCTACCCGTGACCTCCGAAGCGAAGCAGCCACTCTGCACGAAGCCTGCCTGTCCTCACCCTCCTCAGCATGCTTTCTGAGTCAGTTACAATCCCAATGTGTGTATGTATCGTGTTCTCCATCCAGCGGAAAGCTGCACTGACCGCCTCCACCTCCATTCTTAAGCTAGATGTTGTGGCATCATACGCCAGGCTCTCCTGCACCAAACGTCGACCATTAGCTTTTGCTAAGAATCCCCCGGCACTTCTCCTACCTCTCAACACCGAACCATCAGTGTAGATAATCACATCACCCGAGCGAGCATTATCTTGAATTAGTTGCTGGATTTCCACTTCCTGTGGTCTCTGCTGGCCATTCCCTGCACTCCCGGCGTAATTTGATTATAACTCTGCACAAGTCTGACTGCGCCGCTGGCACTCTCGCCCACTCCTCTCCTCACCTAATGTTCTCCAAGCGGCACACCTGTCTGATCGTGTCCTCCGCCTGAGCCATCCATGATTTCCCTCTTATCGGTCTCTGACCCTTAACTTCGTCCAGCGCTTCATGCAACGGGTGATCTGTGTCTGCAGCTACTCTGAGGTATGCCTTCGCCTGCATCACCTTGTGCCTACCAGCAACATTAGGCAGACCAAGGATGTAACGCATACACACTACTGGGGTGTCTCTGGTGCATCCCAGAATGACCAGCATAGCCTCGTTCTGTATGCGCTCCAATCTCACCAGCTGACTCTTTGAGACAGTGAGCAGTCCTAGTCCATAATCTATCACTGAGAGGATCAAGTGCTGGTATAGTGTGAATAGCATTCTCTGCTCTGTGTCCATTGCAGCCATAGTTTTAAGTGCATTGAGTCACTTTTGAGATCTTGTCACAACCGTCTCCACATGGTCCTTGAAGGACAGACTGCTGTCAAATGTGATTCCCAGATACTTCAGTTTGTTCTCTCTGTTGACGCTTCTACCATCTATCGTGAGGCTTGGGGCATCATCTCTCACAATCCTGTTGTCCAGAGAGCACCACAAAAC
Source organism: Cepaea nemoralis (assembly GCA_014155875.1). Taxonomy (NCBI): domain Eukaryota; kingdom Metazoa; phylum Mollusca; class Gastropoda; order Stylommatophora; family Helicidae; genus Cepaea; species Cepaea nemoralis. The sequence continues at coordinate 343,498 of JACEFZ010001261.1, forward strand.
AGCTGCCTATTCCGGTTGGATGACAGCACTCATTTCAGTGTACCAATCAATCACTTTGTCTACTGTCACCTGCAGCTCCTGGGCTGTTTGCTCCCTATCTCTCCCCTGCCTATATGCAAGAACATCATCTGCAAATGTTAGTATTCTTCCAACCCCTGGTGCATCTAGGTTTGCAATCTTGCTCGTATACACGTTAAAGAGCACCGGTGAGATTGCAGATCCCTGTGGCAGTCCCGGGGTAAAATACGTGACTCTGAGGTCCATGCACCCAGACGGAGATCAACCCGACGAGAATGTAAATTGGATATATATATATATATATATATATATATATATATATATATATATATATATATATATATATATATATATATATCACTCTCAGTCTGGCTTTCTACTTATAAAGCTTGTTGTTACACTCTCGCTCCAAGATCTAACACAATAAGACGAGTCATGCAATAAATAACAAACCCACCGTACGGTTTCATAGTCTATAATACTCCCCTACAGCACAACATGAAAGCTGAAGTCATTACTTAACCTGCCATGAGGAGTGCTTGGGGAATAAACAGACTAATAGGCTGGCAGGGAAGGCATCTCTTGGTGGTAGATTACCTATGGACAACGGAGATGTGGTCGAGCTCTTTTGGATCCAGGTGGAGAAGGCAGGGGAACAGATTGAGAACCCGCATGTGGAAAGAATGATATTGCGAGGGATCGGCGGGGGCTCTGGAAGAATCTCAAAATTGAGAGGGAAGACAAGGAGAACTTTCAATCAGATAGTGGTGGTAACGGCTAGTAGAATGACTTTTCGCTGGCTGTTGAACGAGGGGACGAAGAGCGTATGGGAATGTCCTGAGTGCAGTGATGACGGTTCTTAGATCAACTCAACGCGACAACTTGGAAGCTAACATTTTCAGTTTATGTATGTCGTGTCTTTTTCCTGAAGGCCATGAATATTTGCACGTACGAGTCTCTGGAATATATCTGAGTGTCCCTCTATGCACATCGTGTCTTTTTCCTGAAAGTCAGTAAGATACGCACGTAGGAGTCTCTGAGAACATATTCGACTGTCCCTATTTGCATCCATTCAGATGCCCCTCCCGATTAATGTGAGGTTTCCTATTATTGTTAACTTCATTTATACACAGACACCCCGGAAAAAATTCTTCCAGCAGGCTTTAATGTCTAAACTACTGGCCTTCAGCAAGACAATCAACTTCGCTGATTTCCCCGTGCCCCGGTAGGAAACTAGACAGCCTTGCTTTTATATTGTTCTGAAAGCTGTTGCCCAATGACCTACAAAAGTTGTGTTCATTCGCCAGCATCCGATAACCTTGATCCTGTTATTTGGAATTATGGTCAGTATAATACAGATCTTTTTTCATTATACAGTGAAAATATTTTCAGAAATGTAGAAGACATAAATGGAATCAGCATTGGAGGACGAAACATAAATAACATTAGATATGCAGATGATACAGTATTGATACAGACAATGCACAGGATCTGCAACAATTAATAGACGCGGTTGTTGTCCACAGTGAGCAGCTGGGGTTGGAATTAAATTGTAAGAAGACACAGGTTATGGTCGTCACTAGGAAGAACGAAGTACCACAATGTAATATACAAGTAAATGGGAATATTCTTCAACAAGTGAATCGGTACAATTATCTCGGAACAGTCATAACATCTGATGGGAGATGCCTTGAAGAGATTAGAACAAGAATCGCCATGGCGAAAGTAGCTTTTAGCAAGTTGAAAAACATTCTGACCAATAAAAAGATGTCAACTGAAACGAGAAAAAGAGTGTTGAAGGGTTACATAAAACCTATTCTTTTGTATGGATCTGAAACTTGGACAATGTGCAGTCAAGCTGAAAAACATCTGATGGCTGCAGAAATGTGGTTAGTAGTTTACAATGTGGTATTTGGGTATTAAATGGGGTTTCAAACCCCGATAAATCCTTATATACGGGGTTATCCCGCCATCTTATTTCATCACAAAAGCGGACCTCCATTGACCTCAATATTTTGAATTTGGCGGGTATTTTCTTGGGTCTCGTTGTTACTTCCGGTTGTCGTGCTGACTACTTCCAATCCGGGGGCGGGCAGCGCGACCAGGTACCTCCGCCGGCCACCTCGGCTGCCCCCAATCGTTTCCGAGACCATTAAAAGACAGCGAGGTAAGCCTCAGGCATATAGAATACTTATATAGATAAGTAGACCAACTAGTCGCCGGGCACCTGGGTTCGAGTCCCAGTGTGTGTGTGTGTGTGTGTGTGTGTGTGTGTGTGTGTGTGTGTGTGTGTGTGTGTGTGTGTGTGTGTGTGTGTGGTGCGCTCGAGCCCGATGCATATAGATATCGAACCCCTTCGATAAGGAGATCGAAATCCAATATGACAGAAAATTGATTTATTCCATCTCTCGAGTTACCCCGAGTAGGTAAAGTAATGACCGCATGAATAAACTTTCCCCCATGATAGTTAATTCGGCATGTTTCCATAGTACCCATGTATTAACATTAAGCGCTTGGTGAAAATCTGGTTTAAAAATAGACTAGCCGGACATACATTATTATTAAAAAATTAACCTTAAAAACATAATTAAACGGATAAATTACTTGTATGTATAGTGGCGAATAGTTATGGCAATAAAAAACTACGCTTCTCATTTAAAATAAGCTATAACGTACCAAGATAATCATAAAAATATGTAATATTATTAAACCCCACAGTTATACCCTCTTAATTATAAAAAGTAACCAGGGGACACTAGTCATGGCTCTTGACTCATCCAGAAGTAATAAGCTCCCCTGACCGCTAGATTTTACCTGCGCACACAGGTAAAAGGTCACCTGCTGATCCCCACGACGGCCAGCGAGAAAAATACAATGCCAGCGATCAACGCTTGATAAGGTGTGAAGATAAACCACGCCCACTGAGGCGGTCTGGGTGAATCGGGCAAGCGAGGGAAAGTTTCCGTTTAAGTTTGGTAAAGTTAAGTCAGCCGTTTAAAATAAAATTCAGCACAAATATGTATTTCTATTTGCTGTACATATGAATTAAAGCAAAAAGCCTATAAATCTACTTCGACCAAAGATACGCTGTGAAATCGTCTATACCACCAAGTAGACTATGAGCAAAACATATAAGCGAAAACAGCATCGTTTTCCAGGTCGGCTTGCGTAGGGCGATCATGTCTATTTTTAACGGATTTCACTCGATGTATGCAGTGCAAAGGAATAGGCAACAAGCGGTCTACCCGCTCATTCCTGGGAATAAATTGAGAGCGTTCTATGTGAAGAGGGTGTATCACCAGCTAGGTGTCTATCTATTACAGTACGTTGCAGTGAGCCCAAACATTGCTTGGTTGCCCGTGTTCCATCATGATGTGCCGTGAGTGTGTGTGTATGTGTGTGCGTATGTAGGCGTGTGTGTGTGCGTGGGTGTACTGCCGAGTGTATGTGTGTGTGTGTGTGTGTGTGCTATCAGTTACAGGACATCGCAGTCAACCTCAGTATTCTATGGAGTGTCAGGCTTCCTGGGGCAAATTTACAATTGTCATTTTGAACGGCCGACAGCCATGTCGTGTGCCCGTGTGTGTGTGTGTGTGTGTGTGTGTGTGTGTGTGTGTGTGTGTACATGCGGGTGTGTGTGTGTGCGCTAGCAATTACAGGGCATCGCAGTCAACCTCAGTATTCTATGGAGTGTCAGGCTTCCTGAGGCAAGTTTGCAATTGTCATTTTGAACGAACGACAGTCATGTCGTGTGCGCGCGCGTATGTGTGTGTATGTACATGCTAGTACGCATGCGCGCGAGCGTGTGCGCTATCTATTACACCACGTTGCAGTCAGCCCCACCATTGTTTGGACAAGTTTGCAATTGTCATTTTGAACGAACAACAGCCGTGTCATGTGCGTGCGCTATCAATCACAGGACATCGCATTCAACCTCAGTATTCTATGGAGTGTCAGGCTTCCTGGGGCAAGTTTGCAATACTCA
>JACEFZ010001261.1:352500-447500 GCA_014155875.1 Cepaea nemoralis
TTCAGATAGCTTCTTACTGAAGTAAAGAATAGGATGTAGTTTCCCTTCATGTAATTGAAGTAATACAGCTGAAATAGCATGTAGACTAGCATCCGTTTGTAAAACAAAGTCTTTTGAAATATCAGGTAATTTTAAAATAGGATATGTACTAATTAGAGTTTTTATTTGTTGTAATAATTTCTCATGATCCTCTGTCCAACTATTTTTATAGGTCTGTAATATAGATATAGACATGTGAAAAATCATACATTTCAAAGATTTAAGACTTTTTAAGAAAATAACTCAGAATTATATTCTAATATTATGACTCAACAAGAATAAATCCTTAACCAATTCATCATCATAAAATAACAATATAGTTACTAACAATTATTTGAAGAATAGAGAACTAAAATATTTTCACACACCTAAGTGTGGAGATATGAGATAGTGTGAACACTTTGAACAAATATAGATTTAGATCTAAGAAATTTGGAATTCTAAGTAATAAGACTGTGAATGTGTCTGTAATGTATTTTTTTTTGTTAATATGAACCTAACACTTTCATCCCATTCTATTTTTCTTTTATTCTTCTCCTTTTATTCTATTTCTTTCTCTCTTTCTTTCTTTCATACTTATGGTGTTTCCGTATTGAACATATGTTCATATTTGTATTTTTCAACTTTGTTAAATTGAACACTGTCATAACTTTCACTCGTATATATAACGACAATAAAGTATATTTCATTAATTTGTAGCAGAAACAAGCCAAGCAAATAAAGTACGCATTAATTAATGCATTGTAATTTTGTTTGTTATTATTGACTTGTGTGTAAATTTTCTTGAGTGATTGAATGACTGTATTTTTATTGGCAATATCATCAATATATGCCTTTGTTTGTGAGGCTGTGTTTGTGACTATGGATGTAACCTGAGATAAGGTCAATTTAAGCCAACTCAACATGTTTGTCATAAATATGGTTACAACATCCCATTTCATCTGTTGTTTGTAACTATTGTGTTTAACTTTTGTTCTATTTTTGTGGCCACACTGTTGTTATTACCAGTCAGTTGAACTTTTAATGAATGTGTAATTCCTTCTTCTTGTGTTGTTGTGAGTATCACATCAGGTTTGCGTTCTATAGTTTGAGCGTAATCTTTGATATCAGCGATGTTACCAATTATCAACCCAGCACATGGGTTTGGTAGTACTGCTGCGTACACTCGACCTTCATAGTATGGGCATTTCATGCCGATCCATGCAGTTTTGTACATTTCTATTGTACCCCCAAATGTCCTGCACTCAATACTCTTACCTGTATAATCACTTTGTCTTATGAGTTCGTGATTAACACCTGTAATATCAGACCCTGTGTCTCTAAAACGGGTTGTTGATAAACCATTAACCAACGCTTGGTGTATCGTCAGAGTACCTTGATGAGTGTATGCTGCATTTGCCTCGTGAATATGTCTCTTATTGGCTGATGTAAGGTCATCATCACTATTATGACCTTCTTTACCTGTTTTATTATTGTATGACTCTATAATGGCTGCGTGTGTCTCTTCTAAATCGTCTGAGTCACTACTGGAGTATATGTATGCTATACTCGCTTCCTTCCAGGAATTTCTCATCGGACACGACATACTAGTGTGTCCGTACGCCCTACATGAGAAACATTGAATGCTTCTTTTAAAAGAGTCATACTTACTTCTCTTCTTAGTAATAATGTCCTTCAGATATGCGGTATAACCTGGATGTTTAACACACATCTCTAAATTTCCATGCGATAATCTACAATACTGACATCTGTTGAATTGGCCTTTCCTTGGTCTATCACCTTCTCTATTGTAAGGACTATTTCTATTGCCACCACTACTAAACTTTCTAAATTGACCGTTTCCTCTTTGGAATTATGCACTTGCTCCTTTTACTAATTCAGGTTGAGTACAGTTGGCAAACACGTCTCTATGTGCATTAAAGTAAGACTCACCTTTAGCTTCCATCTCACTTACACTCTTACATTTATTTTCCATAAGAAATACTGCCATAGGTTCTGGTATCGCAGATAACAGTATATCTCTGATAATTAAGTCTCTAACTTTTTCATAATTAGCATTAATATCAGCAGCCTTACACCACTTGTCAAAGCTAGAAGACATTTCCGAAGCAAAATCAAGGAACATTTGGTTCGATTTCGGGGTAAGTGTTTTAAACTTAGTACGTAACCCCGATACGTCCAACGAAAAATGTGAAAGCACACGATCGCGTATATATTTGTAGTTTGTACGCAAATCCTCAGGAATTAACTCGATCACTTTCAACGGCTCTAACGCGAGGTGACGGTGAAATAAAATCGGTACGTCCTTCTCCTGTACCTTGTAGTACTTTACGAGCACTTCAAAGTTGGTTATCCATGAACTAACAGAATCACCTTGTTGAAAATTCCTGAATAAACCTTGGTACTTTTTCACAGGATAGTTCTGCTTAGCCAGCATTTTCTCTCGTTCGATTTCAGCTCCACGTTCCATCTCAAGAGTCTTGACCCTTAGGTTGCCTTCAACCTCCTTGTCCTTCCAGAGTGTTTCTGTAGCAAGTCGCTCTTTATCAAACGCCAACTGTTTCTCCTTAAGTTCCGCTTCAGCCGCTATTTGCTTTATCTTTAAATCCGCTTCCGCAGCCATTTGCTTTATCTTCAATTCCGTTTCTGCAGCCATTTGTTTTTCTTTCAATTGCATTTCCATAATTAACTTCTCTTTTTCCGCATTTAATTCTTTTTCTCTAGACTCCATTCGTTTGCGTTCCAAAATTATCTCATTTTGTCTGATCGCCATCTCTTTTTCTTTCAGTTCTCTCTCAAGTTGTTTATCTTGCTTTTCTGATGCCAGTCTTTCATGTCGTTCCTCCTTCTCACGTGTAGCTTGCAGTTGTCTAGCTTCCTTCACTGCTGCAAGTTGAAGTTGTCGATCCTCCTTGTCACGCTTCTGTTGCTCACTTGCCCGATTTCGAAGTTCTGCACCAGTTGAACCAGTCTTCTCACCCAACTCGTTAAAATGTTGCAGTGTCGACATCTTGTCCTAATGTCCTACCTGTAAAATGAGCTATCTGGCTGAAATAAATATGGACGTAGGCAAAAGAAGAAAAGAATCGACAAAATCGTACTATTGTCTCAGATCACTATCACTCAGATAGTAAGGTAAATGTTGTATCACAATTGAGCAAATATAACTCAATTAAATTTGTAGTGTCAATTCGAACACCACAAAAAAATCAATCAAATATCTCTATAATGATCGAAATAAATATACACTAGAGAAATAAATATGAATAAATATATCCAATATAAATTATATATGCAACGCAAGACAACTAACAATCATAAAAGACGAATGGCGAGTGACGCGATTACATCTTACTGTTTACAAACAATAACAAATTTTTTTATCCACCTTTTTGACGGGTAACGCACATACTATACTACTACAGTTATGACAAGACAATAGTATTGTGGTGACGCCCGCAAGATCAAAACAAAAATTTAATTCGTAATCACCTGGCGACTATCAACCCACAAATCACTTCATGAACCAATCAAGTAATCTCAATTAGTTCATCAAGGCCCTTCCAACCACCCACAAATAAAATAAATAGCCTTATTATGAGTCAACATAACATCAATCAACAATTAACAATTTACTGGCCTGTTTCCGGCTCTCGTGTGTAGATACAATAAGCTCTCTATGTTGGCCAAGATATACTAAAGGAAGTAGCTGTATATCCTAAGTAACTTGTTCCTTTCTTTGACGAGAGTACAACTAACTTGTACTCAAACCCGAACCTACGCGGTTCGTGACCAACCCATGTGATACGTGATTGGCTTGGGTATGTTCGACGAAGCTTGAGTTAGTAGCCTTATTATTTTCGGCTGAATGCTGTGGGTAATGGAATGCTTGATGCCTACAATGAAGTATAATTACTTAATATAATAATGTCAATCCGTGTAGCACTCTGACGTGAATGTGTAGTGTCCTAGTATCCTGTCATGGTGTCGTGTGCAGAGGTGTCATGACGATGAGGTGCATCCATATATGTTCGTTGCGTTCAAAGTTCTGAAGTGGGATGAAGTGTTCGGTATGTGACCAACGATGTTGTAATGTTCGACATTCCGTGTAGAAACTTCGTATGCTTTGAGGTTGCAATAAAGGTATCAATCCACCATAATGAACTGGTATCGTGAGAAGATTAGATGCAATAAGTCTCGACAGTAATTGTGTACAGTCTCACTGAATGTCTCATTTATCTTTCCTTCAAACTCTTGGTGGAGGTAAGTGTATGTAATCCCGACAATGTATAATGTACTTCCATAGTAATATCCGACCTCACGTTCGTGTATAGATAAATGTAAAATAGTTAGTCTCTATAATGTCCCCAGAAGAATAATGAATGTTCCTTGTGCCGATAGTGCAAATTTGACAGAGTGTCGGCAGCCAATAATATTACGAAGGTATCATTCTTCTCGCCAAGTGCATCTTGATTGTGTGGTATATTACTGTTCAAGAGTTGTGCAGTGTGCTGTGTCAACTGCTTGTCTAATCTGTGTAAACTAATCTGTGTCAACTATGTCTAATTCCAAGACATATCTAGTTCCGTCCTGGGTACAAATTTGGTACTATCAAATGTAGTATGTCTCCTGATAGCGGACATCGAAATTGATAATGTGTTCCATTGTCATACAGATATGTGCAACAGCACATGTTTAATCTTTTAACTTGTGTGTGGCAAATGACATCCACTTAATATCGACACATATTAAATATTTGCAGTCTGTAACTGACGTTTACACGAGCTGCAATTTCGGCTTCCGTTGAGTTTAGGACGGTGCGCGTCGTTTGTATTAGTCGTGCACTTCAACTTGACGTGTAACTATTTATCTTTACAGCGACAGACATTCCCTTTTTATAAATAACTCGGAAGATTAAGATAATGTCTTACTTTCTGTGCAAACGATAACCTGCAAAGTACAATGTATCGTTTTTCTGGCAGCGTAATGAAGCTTACATTAACTCAGCCGCCATGTTGTTGCATTGTGTGTACTCCTGATGCCACATCGTGCCAAGGAATTTATCATCGTGACGTGCATTCTTCATATGTTTACTTCTGATATGGCTGGAATAAATCGTCGCTTGTTTACATTAAAGCATCGTTTCCTCGGATCGAAGTCCCCACATGTCTCAAAGTCAATTCACCGCCAAAGCGTTAGAACTCAAACTAGAGAACAATATGTAATAAAGTCGCTCACCTTGAAGACACTGTTTCAATTCGAGATAAATCCTTTTATTTCAGATTCGATCTCTTTCAGAACATCGATATATAACAATGTTGTAAAATGCAACGGGTCCCCTGACACGGGGACGGGACGTTACATGTCAATACAAACCAAGCTGTTTATATCTTGTCTGGAATTGCTCAGTCTCTCAAGGACTCAATCATTCCAAAAAAGCCTCGTCGTCTATGATTTATGTCCCGGTCCGCATGGTACGAATGCTATATAAACAGGCGATCTCCGCTTCTATTAAATATGCCTCGCCTAGACGATCAAGTCCGTTTTAAACACGGAGCTCACAGGAAACACACCGCTGACTTCATGTCTTTTCCGAAGTGACCCTCCGTTGCTGTCCTAACGATACCTACGTCAGTCTTAGTTCCCGGTGGTCAAGTCATTCTAATGTTAGACTGGGAATCTCCTAATTCCTATTAGGTGGTGCGTGTGAGCGTGACCACTATGTGGCAGTGTTTCGGTCTTTATAGAAATGAATGTAAAGAGGCTACAAAAATAGTCCGACAGCAGAAGCGAGAATATATGAGTAATATAATCAAAGATATGGACACTAATCACCAGAAAAATGAATCCAGAAAATTTTTAAAGTACTGAAGTCAATGAAACGAGGGCACCAACAAAACACACATGGTTTAAAAGACAAAAATGGGAATATGATAAATATCAATGAGGAAATGTGCAACACATGGAAAGAATATTTTGTTGAATTACTAAATTGTGAAGCTCCAAGTAACATTTTCCCACAGGAAGAGGTTCTAACATGCGAACCACAAATTGAAGAACCTACATTTGAAGAAATCCTATATGTAATCACACGACTTAAAAACAATAAGGCAACTGGGACTGATGGAATTGCTGCTGAATTTATAAAGGCAGGTGGCCATGCATTACATCTAAAGCTATACGAACTAATAATAAAAATCTGGAGGACAGAAGAATTACCCCATGACTGGAAAGAGTCATTATTGATAACTATCTTTAAGAAAGGAGACAAGTTCCAATGTGGAAATTATAGAGGAATATCACTACTGTCCACAAGCTATAAGATACTATCCGCAGTATTACTAAATAGACTAAAACTATATTCAGAAGACATATTAGGTGACTACCAGGCGGGTTTTAGACAAAACAGATCAACAATAGATCAGATATTTATCTTACGACAAATAGCCGAGAAAAATTGGGAATATAAAAGAGATCTCCATAACATTTTTGTGGATTTTAAAAAGGCTTATGATAGTGTCCATAGGAATAGTCTATGGAATGCTATGCAGGAATTTGGAATACCAAGGAAGTTAATCAACATGACCAGACTATGCATGGAAGATACTTATAATATAGTAACATATAAAGACAGGAAATCAGACCCTTTCCAAATAACATCTGGCTTGAAACAGGGTGATGCACTATCGCCGCTACTCTTCAATCTGGCTCTAGAGAAAGTTGTAAGGAAGGTAAAGGAGGAATGTGATATTGGAGGAACATCCAAGCTGCTTGGTTATGCGGATGATATAGATATTATAGGGCAAAGTGAACAAAAGACATTGGAAATATTGACTCACTTAAAGGAAAAAGCCCAACAGATGGGGCTGATTATCAACGAAGATAAGACAGAATATATGGTAATTTCAAGAGACGGAATAGCTAGAAACTCTGGCCACATACAAATAGATAATATGACTATTAAAACAACGGAAACATACAAATACCTGGGTACAATCTTCAACTGCTCCAACATCATAAGGGAAGAAATACAAACTAGAATCAACTCTGGAAATAAGATATACTATGCACTACAACATCTACTAAAATCAAATGCGCTATCTCGTAACACCAAAATCACAATATACAAACCACTGATCAGACCAGTTGTGCTGTATGGCTCTGAAACCTGGAGTACAACTGAAAGGAGACGAAGCCTTGTTACAAATCTTTGAGAACAAAATTTTAAGACGCATCTTTGGACCCATTAGGGATACACAAAGTGGAGAGTGGAAAAGAAGAAGTAACAAAGATATTTGTGATCTGTTTAAGTCCCCGCTAATCACACAGTGATATCATGAAGGCTAATAGACTACAATGGCTGGGGCATATAGAAAGAATGGAAGATAATAGGGAAACAAAACTCGCTTACACTCAGGTAATAAATGACCGTAGACCCCGAGGTAGACCAAGAAGGCGGTGGAGAGATAATACATATACAGACCTACAAGCACTTGGAATCAACGACTGGCAAGAGAAGGTCCACCAGAGAGACGAATGGAGACGGATTGTATCTGCAGCAAAGAACCTCAATGGCTCGGAACGCTGAAGAAGAAGAAGAAGATGTAACTGGGACACTTTTGCTACCGACATACCTGTGGTATGAAGTGTGGCAGTCTAAGTACTTCTCCATACACCGTTAGATGTCAACCTGAATGTAATTAAAGAAAGCTGCAGTCAACTTGAGCTTGTTGATATCTCCATAGAGCTTGTCCTCAAATGAAGCAGGTGTGGGCCAAAATATCTTTCTCTGTTCTGCATATATTGGGCACTCCTGCAGCAAATGTTTAGCTGTCATTTTACCAGTTTCACAATTACATTCATCGGTATCTCCTATCTTTAGTTTATTGAACAAGTGGTGTTTCAGCCTGTTATGTCCTGTGCGGAGTCTGAAGATTGCTACTTGTTCTCTTCGGTCGAGTTTATAATATGCATCATCTTTCTGGTGGCCTGGATTTTCTGATTCCCATTCAGTTCTGTAAGTGCTTTTTATAAACCTCTTTGCCTCATTGTAGGTAATGTTTATGTCAGGCTGAGGTAGTCTCCGCCCTCTTTTGCCAATCTGTCAGCCTCTTCATTTCCAGGTATACAGCAATGTGATGGGATCTACTGTATTACAACTTTTTTGGATTTCTGACATAGTCCATGGAGTGCTGCTCTTAGGTCTACTAGTTCTGTGCTGTTTTTGATCTTAAGTATTGAGACAGCTGACTTTGCATCTATGAAGATAGCCATTTGCTTCTCTTTATTTTCCTCCATTAAGAGCATTTCTGCTGCAGTGTTCAAGGCATTGTCCTCTGCTTTGAAGTTACTTGAAAATTTTCCAATTGCCACTGACTGTTGTTTTTTTTCCACTCCATGTTATTAAATTTAGGAGAATTCCTTGAATTTTTGGCCGATCCATCTGTATATGCATGGGTCCAATTGCTACATAGGTAATGTTCATTTATGTAGTTTAGGGCTATTTTTCTCCTTTCTTTTTTCATTCTGAGTGTTATTTTTCTCAATACCAGGAATTTGAATAACGAAGACACAAACAATAGATTGCACGATTTATTGCTTGGCATATTTCGCTGCATCTCGTCAGGTATATACTGCAGAATTCACACAACGTAAAGTAAAATAACTAGATAAATCCTTCAAGCTGAAATATGGACATGTTCGCACAGTAATGTCAATTGTCTACCACGGTAATTTTAAACTGACTAACATGACTTTCAGTCTGCACAAAGCTGGTGTGTGTAAATTAATCATTATTGCTTCTGCAAACTTTAACAAGAGAGTATTTTGTGTGTTAAACAACACGCGAAAGGCCCTGTCTCAAATATCACTTGGCCGCTTTCCAGCACATGCCTACAATTGATGAAGTTGGAAGCTTCCGGTGTGTCGGCCCCAATAGGCTCCCATCACCAATGTGTCGTATCTTGTCGCTCCATTGAGGTATGTGTTCATACACTCTTTTGTTCAACTGCCGCCCTGTTCTGCCGATGTAGGTAGACTGGCACCTACATGTGAATTGATTGATAAATGCTATTGTTTTTGGCGTACAGAGGCACATGCTCTTTTACTGCTGGATAACCGGATCGTCAAGGCAGACGTCCCAGGTATTATGTTGAATGGATGTCCTCTTAGTCGAGAGAGTAAATTGAAGTACTTAAGAGTACCTTTGACAGGTGTTTGTCTTTTAATGATCATATGTAGGCTTTGGTAGTGAAGGCTGGTAGGAGAATTAATGCATTGAGGGCTATGGCAGCAACCGGGGTAGATCAGAGGATGCTGTTCAGGCTCTTTCAGTAGTTAATAATTTCTGTCATTGAGTATGGTTTGGGGCTGCTGACAGTATCAAAGAGCCAGCTTGAAAGGTTGGAGCGCATACAGAATGCTGCCATGCGGTTAATCCTGGGGTGCACAAAGGACACACCAATTATATGCATGAGGCATATCCTGGCGCTACCAACAATGACGGATAAGCATAGGGTCCTTCAGGCCAAATGGTACCTGAGAGTTGCCGCAGACAGGGATCACCCGCTGCATGCAGCAATGGATATGGTCAAGGGTCATAGACTAAGGCGAGGCAGGTCCTGGATGGCACAGACAGAACTTTCTATACGTCAGATATATGATCTGGAGACCATCAATCGTGAAAGAGAGTGAGTTGAAGTTCCGGAAGACATGACGGTCCGGCACAATGTAATAATAACACTTAGTCGTGAGTGCAGAGAATGGGCAGCGGGCCGCACAGAGTTTTAAGTGCAACAGCTGATCCAGAGCAGCACACATCAAGGTGACATAGTCACCTACACCGATGGGTCAGTGGTGAGAAACAGACGTAGTGGCTGGGGCTTTATTGCAAAGGCTAATGGGCGAGTCTTGGAAAAGGAGAGTCTGGCATATGAGACTACGACCTCCAGCATGAGAATAGAGGTGGAGGCAGTAATAGCGGAATTCCGGTGGCTAGAGGAGACTACTGCAACACACGTTGTATTTATTACGGATTCAAAGAATATGCTTAGCAAGGTGGAGAAAGGAATGTCTCGTGTGGAATGGCTCTTGTCGCTTCAGAGGTCATAGATTGTGAGAATTGTATATATATTTTGCCCTGGCCATGCGGGATTACGGGGGAATGAACAGGTTGATAGGCTAGCAGGGAATGCACCTCTTGTTGGTATTTTGCCTATGGACAAGGGGTAGGTGGTCGCGCGCTTGTGGGACCAGATGGAGAAGGCGGAGGAACAGATTGAGAACCCATATGTAGAAAGAATGAGATTGCGGTGGATCGGAAGGGGTTCTGGAAGAATCTTAAAACTGAGAGGGAAGACCAGGAGAACTTTTAATCAGATAGCTGTGGGAACGATTAGTAGTATGACTCTTCGCTGGCTGTTGAACGGGGGGATGTATGGGAATGTCCTGAGTGCAGTGATGTCGGTTCGTAACTCAACTCAACTCAACATAGGAATCGGTGTGGTTCTGTACCTAATGACTGGAATTGCAGCACAGAATGTTCGGCCCACTGCTTTAATGAGCCAGTCTTGTAGTCTTTGCATTACGTCATCCCCTCGATAGGTTAGCTGGATGAATACCTTGAGTTTAGGGGCTGTAGTTTCGTTTCGTTTTGGTTTGGGCTGTTGGCAGTGGCGCTTTATAAATCCTGTGGAGTACCCATTCAGGTTTAAGACATTCTTCAGAATTTCAAATGTAAAAGAGTCTGTTCCTCTGTACGGGTTCAACCTGCTGTTCCTGTTGTTTGTGTCTTAGTTATTCACATTCACTGCAAAAAAACATTGCTTTGAATACCAGGAATGTTTTCTCTATCAGTCTCAGGCAGGTGCTGCTGTCTCCAAGCTGGGAGCATGTCGCTTAAAAAAGTCGCTTAAAAGTCGACAGGGTCGACTTCATTGCACCGGGATCTTATCCCCTATGGCTTGGTCTCTTTCCGCAGCGCGGAGAGCGTCGCACAAAGCACGAACTCCGTAGCTTTAGCGACGACCCATAGGAGTTTCCGAAAAATTTCCCTCGAACCCACAACCTTCGGAGTCCGCAATGCAAATGGGTTTGACTGTTGATATATTAAGTAAAGGATCTGCCCTAATCTTTCGTTTTGCAGTTTGTACAAATTTGCTACGCTTTAGTGCTCCCTTTCTAAAACCATTACACCTGTTATACATAGGGTGGTTTGTCAATCTTCTAAATTTTTCTGCTTGTTCTTTTGCTCTACTATCTCTTCTATCCTGCATTGTTAATAAACAAGCGATCTTTACTAGTTCGTTAATAGGCGTTGTATTCGAGCTTCCAGTTATGATCCGTATTCCTTGATTTTGGACTCTACTTATTTTGTTAAAGTTTGACTTAGCTACTGTTGCCCAAGCTGCAATGCCATATCCCAGAACTGGCCTCACCTGTCCAGTATATAACTTCTTGAGAACTTTCTCATCTGCTCCCCACGTTGTACCAGCAAGCTTTTTCATGATTGCCATTCCTTGCCTTGCTCTTGTTCGATTTTTTTCCCACATGTGTCTTCCATGTCAGGCGACGATCATAGGTGACACTTAGATAGTTTAGATTTTCTTCATCGCGCAATATTTTTCCATTCAATACCAACTTAGCGTGCTGAGTTTTATTTGAGAGGGAGAACACTGTGAATTTTGTTTCCTCCTCTCTTATATTCACTAGTCATGATTTTGACCAGTCCTCTAGCGCTAGCAAGGTTTGCTGTATTCTGCTGTTAGCTGTACTAATATATTCTTCAGATGTCCATATGGGTAGGTCATCTGCAAAGGAGGATGTGTGTACTCTAACTTGAAAATTTTCCTTGAGGTAATTTATAAATGCTTGGAATAATGTTGGTGAAAGAACTCGTCTTTGGGTTACACCTTGTACCAACAACATCTTTTTGCTGGTTTGTCCTTGTACTTTTGTCCTGGCAGTTCTGTTCTGAAGGTAGTGACTGGTCCATCTGTACATTTTCCCACAAACATGCATTTTTTGCAGTTTTACTTTCATTAATGTCTTCCTTACTTTATCAGATGTTTTTTCTAAATCTATCCAGACCGCTAGTGTGTACATTTTCTTTTGGAAGGCATCCTATATTTCATGAGCTATATAGGTTATTTGATCTACAGTGAGTCTGAACTTTCTTAATCTTGCTTGGTGTGGTGTTAGGAGTTGGTTGTCTTCAAGATGCCATGTTAGTCTTTCGTTGATAATGCGTTCCATTAATTTTCCAACACAGCTAAGTAGACTGATATGTCGATAGCTATTTGGTTCTTCCAAGTCTTTTCCTTTCTTTGGGACTGGTATTAGTATAGCTTCCTTCCCTGCTTGTGGGACTATTCCTCTCTTCCAGCTGTAATTTGGGACTGCTAGTAGTTTCTTTTTGCTTTAGTGCCTAGTGCCTATAAGCATTTCATTTGAAATTCTACTCTTTCCTAGTGATTTCTTCTATTTTAGGGTATTCACTGCCTGTTCCATTGCTTCCATTTTTAGATTTGCCATCATATATTCTGCCGCTGTCTCTGTATTACTATGATGTGCCTGTTTATCTTTGATTGCCTTCTCCTGTTCGGTTGTAATATCAATATGGTTTGCACTATCATAGCCTTTTTTCCTGTAAGCAAGGCATTTCCTTGTTTAATTGTTATTTGTTTGTTCCTGGGTCCTTCATTGTTCACGGTTTTCACTAGTTTCTATAATTTGTTTCCATCCCTGTCAAAGTTCAGGTTTTCTATTTTTTTTTTTCCTCCAACAATCTCTTGTTGTTTGATTTACTGTTCTTTTATATTTGCTTGCATTTCCTCGCACCAGGGTAAGGCTTGTACCCTCCCAATTGCGCTCTTCCGCCCGAAGCCGTTGGCACGATGTGGGGTGTCGGGTTTGGTAAGCGCCGCCCAACGTTCGGCGCTAACAGAAACCAGGTAGTACCGTCTACTGTTATACGGTAGCTCAGTCATATCTGACTAAGACCTGACTGACAAAATTGTCATGGCAGGGCAGACCAGGCCCTAAGCCTTGGTTGGCGACTGGTCTAGGATCGAAGCTCCGACAGGCGGACAGTTAGAGCATTGCTTTGCTGATCCGGCAGCTTCTGCAGCTTGTCTTGTTCCAGATGTAGGGGTGTTACCTTTCCTCTGGAGTGAACTAGGCAGGCCGAGACAGGGATCATGCTGCATGGGCAACACACGATCTCTATATTTTAGCCCAGGCTTTGTGCTATGGAGAGGCAATAACTCCATCCCTGGTCTTAACTGGTCTCGGAATCAAAGCGAGAGGCAACTGTTACGGGTTATAAGTCCTTGTCAGTTGGCGTAGACATGGGGCGCCACGCATTGCCTCTGACGGTGGGAGACACCTATAGGTGTCACTGATCAGCTACCGCCCGCCTCAAGCTGGGCAGCCCCCAGCCAATTGGGTGCTGATCCGCCACAGCCTGCCTGCTTCAATGGGTGCTTGGGGCTAGGACAAAATCTGAATCGCAGGCTGTAAAACCAATGCACCAGGTACAAACAAAAATAAAATTAGAAACCTCAAGCTACGGCTTGCAACCTGGAACGTGAGAACCATGTGTCCAGGATTTTCCACTGACTTGACCAATATTGACGATGTGAGAAAAACGGCTGTGATTGATGCCGAACTCAATCGTCTTAACATTGATATTGCTGGCCTGCAGGAGACTCGCCTCGCTGAGGAAGGGTCACTCAGGGAAAACAACTACACCTTTTTCTGGAAGGATAGAGGGCAGGCAGAAAAAAGGCAACACGGTGTGGGCTTTGCAGTGAAGAATTCGCTACTGTTAATGATTGAAATTCCAGCAGGAGGAAATGAAAGACTATTGTCCCTGCGCTTGGCAACCTCTTGTGGGTTTGCCACCATTATTACTGCATATGCACCGACACTAGATTCCTCTGATGATGTGAAGGATTTGTTCTATGAGGAGTTAGACTCCGTGATCAAGGCAGTTCCAAAATCTGACTACATTTATATGCTCGGTGATTTCAATGCTCGTGTGGGCAAGGACTCGAGTTCATGGCCAGTGTGCCTTGGAAAATACAACATCGGTCGCATGAATGAAAATGGGCAAAGGCTGCTGGAGCATTGCACCAGTAATGACCTATGTATTACAAACTCTTTTTTTTAAACAAAAGAGATGCATAAGGTCACATGGAAACATCCAAGATCCGGCCATTGGCACCAGCTGGACTTCATCATCACACGGAGACAACATCTGAACCATATATCATTGACTCGTAGTTACCACAGTGCTGACTGTGATACGGATCATTCTTTGGTTGTTGCAAGGGTTAGACTGAGACCAAAGAGAATCTACACAGCTAAACACAAATCTAGCCCCAGGATTAATATTATTAACACTCAGATCCTGAAAAGTGCTTTCAGTTTCAACAGAAACTTGAAGACGCTTTCACTGATACACCAGAAAATTGTACAGTAAATGAAAAGTGGGGTCAAATTAAGGAAACTCTTTATAAAACTGCCGTAGGGGTTTACGGCACTGTGGATCATAAGAGGCAGGACTGGTTTTCGGCCAACAGCGAGACTCTGCAGCCCTTGATTGATAAGAAGAAGAAAGCTCTCTTAAGAAACAAGGAAAGACCAACGCGTAACACTCTGAGTGAGCTAAGGCAAGCTAGGAAGGATGTGCAAAAGGCTGCCAGGCAGTGTGCAAATGATTATTGGATCAAGTTATGTGAGTCCATTCAAATCGCAAGTGATAAGGGAGACATAAGAAGCATGTATGAAGGAATAAAGAAAGCCTGTGGTCCAGTGATCAAAAGAAATGCACCATTGAAAACCTTGACTGGAGAAATCATCACTGACAAGAAACGGCAGATGGACAGATGGGTAGAGCACTATTTGGAGCTTTACTCAAGTGAGACCAAACTAGCGGATGATGCCCTCAACGCCATAGAGGCTCTACCAACTCTTGACCACCTGGACACACTTCCCACCATAACAGAAGTTAAGTGTGCTATAAATGAACTTGCATCTGGCAAGGCTCCAGGTAAGGATGGGATTCCAATAGAGGTTATCAGGAGTGGGCAAGACACACTCACTATACAGATCCACCAGCTAATAGAGCTATGCTGGCGTGAAGGACAAGTCCCACAGGATTTCAAAGATTCAAGCATCATAACACTGTACAAGAACAAGGGCGATCGGAGCGACTGCAACAACTATAGGGGTATCTCACTTCTGTGTATTGTTGGAAAAGTATTTGCCAGAATTGTTCTGCGCAGACTTCAAGTCCTAGGAGATCAAGTCTACCCCGAATCACAGTGTGGCTTTCGACAGAACCGGTCTACCACTGATATGATATTCTCATTGCGACAAATGCAAGAAAAATGCCGTGAACAGAATCAACCACTGTTTATTGCCTTCATCGACCTCACAAAGGCATTTGATTTGGTCAGTCGTGAGGGTCTGTTCAAGGCACTAAAGAAGATTGGCTGCCCACCAACTCTTCTGTCCATTGTGGAATCGTTCCACACAGGCATGAAGGGTATAATCAAGTTTGATGGTGCAACTTCTGAAGAATTTGAAATCAAGAGTGGAGTTAAGCAAGGTTGTGTACTAGCTCCCACCCTCTTTGGAATATACTTTTCACTTCTACTGAAATATGCATTTCGTGATCAGGATGGTGGTATATACATTCACTCACGCTCAGATGGCGGCCTCTACAATGCTCAGAGTGAAGGCTAAGACCAAAATTAGGAGGGTACTGATCAGAGAGTTGCTTTTTGCAGATGATGCTGCAGTTACGACCCACTCTGAGGAAGAATTGCAATGTCTACTATCTGCATTCTCCAATGCTTGTTCTGAATTTGGTTTAACAATTAGCAAAAAGAAGACACAGATTATGTCACAAGGTGCACATGGGGTACCATCAATCTTTATTGACGACGCCGAACTAGAGATAGTAGACCATTTTACATATCTAGGATCAGTGGTAAATAGCAAATTATCCCTAGATCAGGAAATCAACATCCGGATTGGTAAGGCAGCAACAACAATGAACAGGTTAAGAAAAAGAGTCTGGGAGAACATGAAGCTTACTGCCAAAACAAAAGTCCTTGTCTATCAAGCCTGTGTCCTTAGTACTCTTCTCTATGGCAGTGAAACCTGGACAACTTACTCACACCAAGAGAACAATTTAAACAGCTTTCATATGCTGTGTCTGCGAAGAATTCTTGGTATTAAGTGGCAAGACAAAATCACAAATACTGAAGTATTGGAAAGATCAGGTTGTGTGACAGTTTATTCCATGCTCAGTCTTCGTAGACTTAGATGGATAGGACATCTTAGGAGGATGGATGATGGTAGAATACCAAAGGATATCTTTTTTGGTGAATTACAGATGGGTAAGAGATCTCAGGGTCGGCCTCTACTACGATACAAAGATGTATGTAAGCGGGACATGATGATTACAGGCATTGATAATGCACATTGGGAGCAAGTCGCCGCTGAACGTGTTGCATGGAGGGCAAATATCAGAAATGGAATAAAGTCAAAGGAGAAAATTATTGCAGAAAAGTCACACACCAAGCGTTTGAGACGTAAGATGGTGCATGATGGTGGAAATGACCACGTGTTCAGATGCACCCACTGTGAACGGACATTTACAGCGTAAATTGGCCTTATCAGTCACACTCGCTACCGCCATAGTTAAAAGTTATTATGCCTTTTTAAAGCACAATCTATCGTCTGTCAACACGGCAAGGTGCCAATGTGTGTATATTTTGCTGAGATGGCTTTGAGAGAGATGTCCGGTTCAGTTGTTTGTTCTCTCACTGCTGTCTTCCTGGCATCTTTAACTTTGTCCTCCAAAATTCTGAAGTTCCTCAGACCAGTATCGTTTGTAATTTTTCCTCGACTCCTCTTGGAATGGACTCAGTGGCC
This sequence comes from Cepaea nemoralis, assembly GCA_014155875.1. Lineage (NCBI taxonomy): Eukaryota > Metazoa > Mollusca > Gastropoda > Stylommatophora > Helicidae > Cepaea > Cepaea nemoralis. The sequence goes on from JACEFZ010001261.1 coordinate 369,487, forward strand.
GCCTGTATTATTGCTTTGTTTAGACTTTCCACAATTTGTTTCATGTTGCCATGTCTTATATCTATCTATCTATCTATCTATCTATCTATCTATCTATCTATCTATCTATCTATCTATCTATCTATCTATCTATCTATCTATCTATCTATCTATCTATCTATCTATTTGTCCGTCTGCCTGTCTATCTGTCTGTCAATCTGTCTGTCTGTCTATTTCTGTCTGTCTGTCAGTCTGTCTGTCTGTTTGTCTGTCTCTGTCTGTCTGTCTGTCTGTCTGTCTGTCTGAATGCATGCATGCATGTATATTTATCTATTTGTATGTCTGTCTGTCTGTTCGTCAGTCCGTCCGTCTGTCTGTCTGTCTATCTGTCGGTCTGTCTGTCTGTCTGTCTGTCTAGCTCGCTATTTGTCTTTCTGTCTGTCTGCAATTTTCAACCTCATTGTATAATTTTCTTTGTTTATGTTTATATATATATGTGTGTGTGTGTGTGTGTGTGTGTGTGTGTGTGTCCCATTTTCTGGACTAATTCCCCCGCTAACATTCACCCCCCTCTCTGCCCACTCTGTATATGCTAATCAATAGCCATAAATATTTATCTGATCACTTTGATGTTGGAAAACACTCGCCAACACTTTTCATTATCTGCAACAGTAATAACGCACACACACCTACAAACTGAAGACATACGATTCTTTCAAACTACCAGCTGTCTCAGTTTTTTTCAGTTTGTAAACTGTACCAACTGCTTTTTGTGTATATTTATTTATACTTTGATGTTGTTGTTTTTTTTAAATATTATTTTTCCTTCCTATTTCAGTGTTTATTTTGTTTTCAGCTCCATGTCTCTTTTGACAGATAAGTAGTCGAATTATGTTTTTAACATTCTTCTTTTGCTTCAGCTTCTTATTGTTCTCCTTATTCACTTCCTCCTCCTCCCTATATTTGTTTATTATTATGGATGATATTATTATTATTCTTATTAATATTATTATTATTATTTATTTAGTTATTTATTTATTTATTTATTTATGTATTAATAGTATTATTATTACTATTACTATTACTACAACTCTTTTTTTTTTATTATTCGCATATCCTTTACAGGACATCGCTGTCAACAGCAGCATCTTTCAGCTGTCTGTTGATCTCTTGGCAAGATTACGCTCAGTAGTTTGCCAATGCATTCTGAGCGGCCGGCTCAGTGTCCCGCAAGTCACCAGCGGGGGACGAACCGCTCCCAGCTCACTCCCGCTACGAGACTCTGCGTGACAAACGGGATTACGGAGAAAGTGTTGTAACCCCTCAGCCAGAGAGACCGGCATTACTACAACTACTACTATAATTATTATTATCCCTCCTGACTTCTTGTTCTCCTTCTTTTTCTTTATCTGCTTCTTATTCTTTTGCTTCTTCTTCTACCTTGTCGTCTTCTTCTTCTTCTGGTGTTTTTTCCCCTCATCTTTTTGCTTTTCCTCCACTTTCTCCTCCTCTTCCCTCTTTTTCCTCTTCTTCATCTTCTTTTTAGAAACATGGGAAAAGGGATTTAGAACCCTGAGGAATAGGGGTTAGGAACATGGAGTAAGGGGATTCTCTCTGTGTTTGATCCCCTCTGCACATGTTCCTAACCCTCATTCCTCAAGTTTCTAACCTCCTTAACCCATGTTTCTAATGCCCTTTGCTCTCAGAAACTTGAGAAATTGGGGTTGGAAACATGCAAAACAAATTAGAAACTAAAGGAAATATAGTTATAAATAATTTAAAAGGAGATTAGAAACATGTGGAAAATTAGTCAGAAACATGGAAAATGGGGTTCGAAACATGGGGAATGGGGGTTAGAAACAAGGGTTAAGAGGGTAAGAAACATTGGGAAAGAGGTTAGTAACAAAGGGAAATGGATTAGAAACACAGAGTAAAGGAGATAAGAAACACCTGGAAAGAGGGTTAGAAACATGTGGGAAGAGGATCAGAAATGTGAGGAATGATATTATAAACATGAGAGGGTAAATTATTAGAAACATGGGGAAAACGGGTTAGGAACAATGGGGGAGGTGGGGGGGGGGGGTGACTAGAAAATTGTGCAAATGAAACTAAAATGTTTGGGAAAGTGGGTTAGAAACATCGGGGAACAGCGATGGTAGGAAGGGAAAAGGGGGGGAGCGTGGGGGAGCGGGGGCGCTAGAAACATGCGGAAATGGTGATTAGAAACACAGAGAAAGGGTATTAAAACATGTGAACAGGAAAGTAGAAACAGCGAAAGGACCATGCATAAACATGGGTACAGAGGATTGGAAAATGTGAGAGAAAAATTAGAAAGCGTTCACCTGACCAATGTAAAATAGGAAATTAGAGGAGATTGTGGAGGAGGGGGTGGTTGGAGGTATGCTTCATGGGCAAAAATAGGGAGAAGATAGAATTAGGAGAAGAAGGAAATGTGAATTTGACCTTATGATTGACTGGTAACCTCGCTATGTGATTGTCAGATTTAGTCGAAGAATTGTTATTTAGCTAGCACGTTACAGGTCAAGGAGTGGTAAATTGCACAGTAGGAGGGGAAAGATGGATGGAAACTACCGTTAAGCTGATCAACAAGTAACTGAAGGCAAGGGAGCTGGCATGGCTCTCGTGAACTTAACATTTGCGTTTCCAGGACCTGTCTATGGATTATGTCGGAAAACCTTAATGGATATTTCCTGTTGAGTCTTGTTCGGAAACTGGCGTCTCTACTGAATACACGATTGCCATTGATTTTTGCTTCCTTGAAGACGGTTTTTTTTTCATTTGGCTGATTCCAGACCAAGCACATCTGTTGATTCGTTATTTCTAAATTGAAAAGGAAAACGCAACAAACGTTTGTATTAATTACGGCAAGCGAAGCAGTGCAGTAGCCCTGCACATACTGAGAGGTTGTTAGGGAGAGACAGCCATGTAAGTGTAAGGTTCCGTTCTATACATTAAAACAAAAGGAAATGTTTGGCTATGGGTATGTGATGTGGTATGGTCATCACATTTTGTAGGCCTCTAAGCACAGAGGAAAATGTGATCAGTCTTACCCTTGCTTTCTCAGATGACGAACCCATGTATTGAACCCGTGTCCTACCGTGCTGATTACATTATCATCGCAGTTCGCTATAAACTTCGTTAACGGACCGTCCGTTAGGAATCCGCTCTAGTCACTGTTACATGTGTGTTTCGCCTGTTGTAGAGTACGTTACATTTGTATATACCTATCATTTAGGAGCCCTGAAGCTACTCTGTTTATAAATACTGTAAATATATTTCTATACCCACATATGTTATGTTAACATCATCATCACGTGACTAGCCGGACCATGCAGGCTGTTGCGTATATTCCCTTGAAGCTCGGCCGCTGTATGATGTAAACTCAACGGATACATTATTGACCAAAAAAGTTCGTTCGTATTATTAGATACATCCGAAGAGGATTCAAATAGAGTTATATAATGATTATTATACTTTAATTACACTGACGGACACCACAGCGGTCCCCCGAGGTCTCCGCGGTGATGGGGCTAATACACTTGCCTCTCTGTCCACGGGTCTAGAGTTCGTTTCCGGACTCTGTCATTAGGTTTATGAGTGCGGTTATCTCGATTACTCCTGGGGGTCGTCGCTGCAGCTACGCAGTTCGTACTCGATGCTTTCGACGGACCATGCTGTTGAGGTAGACCGAACCATATGGAATAAAACCCGGTGTAATGAACCTTTACGCTCCCTTTAAGCCTCAGTGATCCTAATGGATATGTCTACCTTGAAGGAAGGACAGGAAAAGACAGCAACAAGATGACATAATGGTCACAGTCATGCAGCAATACTGACTTGTTGTCAGCAAGTTACTAGAGATGAAATGCACCTAACTCTGCAAGCGCTGGGAGTGGACGTAACCTTCTATTTTAAGATGTAATTAGTATTTAAAGAAGTCTGGTTCAAGATTGTCAGGGGCCATTTCATTGTGACAGGCGATAACAGATGGGGAACTCTTTGTGTCGAAGTGGTCTGGCCGCCTGCCCGCGATATCAAGTTTGTGGGTTCGATTTCAGGGCTACGTCATTCGGTTCTTCAGTGCATTTTTTTCTTAGACCTGGGGGTCAGTCGCTGGAACCACAGAGTTCCATGAGTTGTGCAAAGCTTTCGTCAAGCCTCTCTGCTGAAAGAAGACTGAAATATATAGAGTAAAATACGATGTAATGAAATCAATTACCTTGCCTTTTAACCTTTTCTAAAGGTGAAGTGGAAACCCTATTTGAAGATGTGTCTGCACAGCTGTTTTTCCACAGTGATTTTTTTGTTGTTGTTTCTCAAGTAAAGGACGTTGCAATCAACCTCAGCATTTATTTGATATCTGTGATTTACTAGGCTATTTTTAGTTCAGTAGTTTACCATTGCTTTCTGACCGGCCAAAGCCTCATACCATTGACGTCAATCTAAAACAGTCTGTTCCACATCGTCCTCGGCGGATTTCGAACCCTAGACTCGATATGTCGGGGAATTATAAAACTACGTCACAGCGCCTGCTTGCAAACATAGATACAATGTGACTCGCTAAACAAATGTGAACGTACATGAATAAGTAGTTCATAAATACTCCATTATTTTATCCAACTCTTAAACTTCCGGTGCCCAGATGGCGGGTAAGGCATTAATTCCCTACACCTGTCAGTTGCACTTAAATGTGGACTTCTCATTCAGAAAGCACTGGCAAACTACTCTACGTAAAGATAATTAAAAGTTCAATTTGAGGTTGGGGTTGATCGCAACGTCCCACAAAGGATATACAACATTGTTAAATATTACCGACAAGGACCAATACAAAGGACACGCAACATTGTTAAATATTACCGAGAAGACCAATATCTGCAGCAGTGGCTTTTGTCAAAATATGTCTTACTTTGTTGTTTGCACTTTGTCCTGTGTTTGTGTGTACATAGTATTTGGTTTTTAATGTGTTATTATATTAAATCCTGGCTCGTAATCCTCAGCCTATGTATTTTTTTCTTATTGAAACTATATCTATGTTATAACATTGCATATCGCCCAACCTTGCGGTTTTCAGTGACAATCTGATACATAACATGCTATAATCGTCAGCTGATTGACGTGTGCAGTTCAGATGTTTCTTCATGTAATGGAAACCTTCAAAAACGATAATATATATATATATATATATATATATATATATATATATATATATATATATATATATATATATATATATATATATATATATATATATATATATTCTTGCTGCCTGGCCGAGGGATTAGCAGCTTTCTCCGTTAACCCCGAATACTCTTCGTGGTCGACGTGAGCGGACGAGAATTAGAAGTGGTTCGAGTCACGCCAGTGACTTATGAGAGTATGGAGCCGGTCGCTCAGAAAGTCGTGGCGTGCTGATGAGCGTAATCTATCCTAGGAATCAACATACAGCTGAAAGATGCTGGTGTTGACCGCAATATCCTGAAACAGGATGGAAACGCGGGAAAAAAATTAATATATATATATATATATATATATATATATATATATATATATATATATTGGAGAACCCTTCTGGTTCATCAAGACATTTCATAAATAAACATACATGTATTGTTTCGCGCTCATAGAAGTAAGTGTACGTGTGTGTGCGTGTGTGTGTGTGTGTGTGTGTGTGTGTGTGTGTGTGTGTGTGTGTGTGTGTGTGTGTGTGTGTGTGCGCGCGCGCACGCGCTCGCACACTAGTGATGCCAATTTAAACAGAAGAACCTAGTTAACTGGTTGATGAAACAGACCTCCTCTATCAACAAATCGTCCCAAGCACACATTTAAACAACACTTCCATATTGATCAGCCAACACGTAGTCCTGAAATTACCAACACTTGTTCTTACATCTGAACATCGTATATAGCAGTTAATTTCCTGTAACAGCCAGTTGTCTGAAAACAGTTAATTACGTATCTCAATTACTCACATCCTAGTATTAATACGCATGTCGCGTTAGTTTATGACTATATGTCACTCTCTGCTTTGTCATAAACGCTAAGAGTAGATGTTTGAGGACATAAGACCTTAAGAGGGAGCAGCGGTAGCGATGTGGCTAGCTTGATGATTATGGATTCAAATTCGCATCTTGGTTGGTGTTTTAACTGACGTAAGCTCTGAGGTCTACCGAGCCTAACATGTGTGCCAGGAAATTACTTGCAAATTAAATAGACCAACGCCACATTGAGAACATCGCCCCTGGAATATCGATTGGTCTATAAATGATGGGGCTAGCATCAGGTGCCCAAACAGCCGTCACAGCATTGTAAACAGGAATGTTTGATTACTTTGTACTTGAGATCTTGAGACTTCTGTGTTTGTGATTCAGAAAAACTGTGTATATCTTAGGCAATAGTGTCGTGTGAGTCCCAACAAGAGAAATATATTATGTGTATTTTAACTTCATTATATGAATACAGTTCATACCTTTACTACATCAATTCGCACCATGTTGTTTTTTTTTTTCTTTCAACAATTAGAGTGCCTGCTATTCGATATGTATCTTTGGCAATCTTGTCACACGCTACTGCATTTTGTTGGAACTGTACGATGTGTATGTTTGACAATCTTGCCAAACGCTACTTCTATGGAACATGTGTTGTGCAGTGTCTGAGACGTTGACTCTTTCATTTAGCACTCTTACAGAAGAACATTTCATCTAAGGCAAATGCATGGTTTTTTTTTCTATTTATTTAGTAATATTTCCTAAACACCAAACGCATATGTTGCTCGTATATTATATAGAATATTTTCAGTCTTCTCTTTTAAAGTCATACATGTGGAGCTTTGAGTCAGCGATTCAAACAAGCTATTGATCTCTGTTTCTATTCCTCAGGATGAGAAAAACCAGGTTCTGACAACTAATATTTGGCTAGATCAGGTAAGTTATTCTTTAAAAAATTGTTTATGCTTAATACTGTGCCACTTAGAGGTAATATTATGATAACCATCATCCGGTACTACAGTGGTCTGCAAAGTTTTCTAGTCTCAAACACCTTTATCCACATGCCAAAAAGTCATTTCTAAAATTATTTCAAAGAGTATAAAGGTACACGAAAAGGTTGCACAGTCGCCCGTTAAATAAATTTTCGCATATCCTTTACAGGACATCGCTGTCAACATCAGTATCTTTCAGCTGATTGTTGATTTCTTGGCAAGATTACGCTCAGTAGTTTGCCGTTGCTTTCTGAGCGACCGGCTCACATACCCCTAAGTTACCGACGCGGAGAGAACCGCTACCAATTCTCGCAAACATCACGTTACTTACGAGAGTATACGGGATTACGGAGAAAGTCGTGTAAGCCCTATGACCAGGGAGGACGGCCAGTCGCCCGTTAGAGTCACTTATTTACACTTTTCTGTGTTTATAACGTCTGTGCGGTTTTATTTATTAATTCTTTTTAAAATTTCCTTTACTTCTTTTCGTTCAGAAAGCAATGGCAAACTACTGAACGTAAAACTTGCCTAGTACATCAACAACAGCTGAAAATGCTGGTGTTGACTGCAACGTCCTGTAAGGGATATGAAAAAAAAATTACTTCTTTTTGTGCTGTTCGTGAAGAAGATCACTAGTATCGAAACGTAGCATTTGCTGTGTTGGGGCTTAGCTTATTAATAACATATTTGCTTAACTTTATTTTATTATTATCACTATAGTTGTTTTCTTCCGGTTTATCGCCTCACTGTGATATCTGTTTACTGGTATTGAGATCGTTGTAAAGTTTGAACATCGTGTCTGTGTTTGTTGTCTTCTCTCTCTCTCTCTCTCTCTCTCTCTCTCTCTCTCTCTCTCTCTCTCTCTCTCTCTCTCTCTTCTCTGTTCTCCCCCCCTCTCTCTCTCTCTTCTCTGTTCTCCCCCCTCTCTCTCTCTCTCTATCTCTCTCTCTTCTCTGTTCTCTCTCCCCCTCTCTCTCCTCTCTCTCTCTATCTATCTCTCTCTCTCTTCTGTGTTCTCTCGCCCCCTCTCTCTCCTCTCTCTCTCTCTCTATCTATCTATCTATCTATCTCTCTCTCTTCTGTGTTCTCTCTCCTCTCTCTCTCTCTCTCTCTCTCTCTCTCTCTCATTCTCTCTCTCTCTCTCTCTCTCTTTCTCTAACAGGAGCAACCCATACCTAACTGTTTTCATTCCATATCTCGCAAATTTCATTCTAAATTTACAATCTTATAATATTGAACATTTGTTACTTTTACACATCGATACATACACATTTACCTGTATTATTAAAAGTGAGTTCTACCCGTCTAATAACAATGGTTGGTAATTGTAAAGCTACTTATTTTTTATCATCCGTTACGAATTACCTAGCAGAGGTCAGTGTGACAAAGGTTAAGAGAACACGTATACTCTGATGGCGGGATAGTGTGGTCATTCAGTGGTCAGTTGAGCTTGGACGATGACTTGTCGTTCAGAAAGCAATGGCAATTGTCGAACATGTCGTTTGTCCTTTTACAGGTTTTGCAATCAACCCCGGGATGATATTCTAGGACATGTTACAGTCTGCTGTTCAGCACTTCGCCATTTTTCTTTTAAATGAGAGGTCAACGCTTTAAGTCAACTTAATGCCGATGTAGGGGTTGAAACACCTACGCTGCTATCAGCATACCGGAAGTTTAAAAGCGAGCGTTCTTATTCTTTCGGATTGTCGACGTCTAATGGCACAGTTCTAAGAGTATAATTGCCAAGAAAATCAACCTAGGATTGATCGCACGGTCCTGCAAAGCAAATACAACATGTGTATCTTGCAACCACCGAAGGCTACTTCAGCGATTAGATTTAACAGTGGCATCAATGACCCGGTTGATTTATGCGGACAGAATAATATTCCGGTTCTTTCATTCAGTGGTCCCAAGTCCCAGCTGAAGCTCTAAATGTCTTAGTACTTGAGAACTGTCCACTGAATGACAACCACGGATGCAAGTGTCCGTTGCAACATATCACTGGCATCAACCTGCCTTCATGACTCTGAATCTTTCGCCAGTTCACATCTATGGCCATATTCAAGGTTTCTTTAGTGGCTTATGACGTCGAGGTCACCCTCCTACTCGTCTTCAAGAGACCGTGTCTGTCATACTATTTTAAACCACTGTAGGGGTTTAAGGTGGCCAAAGTACTTCAGTTTACGAGATTATTTCTTAGCAGAGCAAGTTTTCTTCGATGTCCACAAATAACACGGTGTCTATGTGTTTCATCATCATTGTCCAGATGTTAAGAATTATTTAATTTATATTTTAGATAGAAAGCTTGAGATTTCTTTCGTTTTAATGTTTAGTTAGTGGTTATGATTCACAAGCCGTACCTCCGTGGCGAAAGGGTTACGGGTGCGATTCGAAATCCCGTATACCCGAATTCGAAACACAGCGGCGCCGGTCGTTTAGAAAGCAATGGAAAGCTTTTGAACGTAAAACTTGCCCAGGAATCACAAAAAGCCAAAATGTAGGGGACATGCAACTAAATGTATTATTATGATTCACATGCATACCTTGCATACGAGAGAGATGTCTTTCAATATTTTGCTTTTGTTAATTGACTAGTTCTATACTAAATGCTAGACGTGGAAGTTGAGTTCGTACAGCCAGTCAGTCTCCTTCTGATTGGTAACGATCACCAACATCATCATGATGTGGCAAGACCTTTACAGAACGTCGTTCTCATCCCTAGCAGTCGGAAAGACTCTCGCACCTTCGCCATTCTTCGAAACTTCCTCATGTATGATCATGCCCAGGGTGTATTTAATGTGCTGTGTCCACCTTGGTGTTCATTGACCAAATCCTCTTCTTCAAGGAATCATGTCTTCAATTACCGTTCCTTCTAAATCACCGTGGTGTTGTTTATTGACCAATTCCTCTTCTTCAAGGAATCATATCTTCAATTAACGTCCTTTCTATATCACCGTGATGGTTAATGTGCCCAAAATATAGTTTGTTTTTTTGTCTCGCTGAGACACCAATCTGTTTATAAGCCATTTTATGTTCGAAGTTCAGATCTCGAATAATGTCAGTATTTTATTTTTCTAGATTCGCGGTATTCTAAGAATTGTTCTGTAGCGTTTACGTTTAGAAAGTCTCAACAAGTGTTTAGCAATTTGCGAAATAGTCTATAATTCGCATCCGTTTGTGTCCCTAAATGAAAGATACATGTTTACCAAATGTGTATTGTTGTTTGTTTGCTCGTGTTTGTACTATAGGTTCTTGTTGGCGATTATTGCTTCAGGATATTCAAAGTTTGTGACAGTTTAGATGTATTTATTGTTGATTGTAATGTTTGGTTGATATTAATTTTGTCTGTGAATATTACCGGTCTGTCTGTCTGTCTGTCTGTCTGTCTGTCTGTCTGTCTGTCTGTCTGTCTGCCTGCCTGTCTGTCTGTCTGTCTGTCTGTCTGTCTGTCTGTCTGTCTGTGCGTATGAGTATTTTACTACGAAATGGGGAAGCCAGCTCCAAGCCCACCCCTCCATTGTCGCCTCTTACGACATGTATAACAGGTTACAGTGTTAATATTCGTTGCGTCCTCTCAGCGTCGAGGTAACACACGAGCGAAAACGTATAGCCACTCTTGCGTATTGATTTTGTAACGAACGAATGTAAGAAAGAGAGTGCTAAAATGCTATATAGAACCAGTTTTGCTGTATGGCAGCGAATCTTGGAATGTAAATGAACAAATTATGAAGAACTTATAAGCAACAGAGATGTGGTTTTAAAGACGAATGTTGCGAATTCCTTGGACTGCCAGAGTAACTAACAACGATTGCCTGAAAGAGGCTAATGAAACTAGAACACTATACACAACAATAAGAAAGAGGCAAACAGCTTTCTTTGGTCATGTGATGAGAAGAGAGGCATTGGAGAACATCGTGACAACTGGAAAGATCAAGGGGAAGAGAGGCAGAGGCAGACCAAGAGAAATGATGCTGGACGGATTGAGACGGTGGCATGGAGGAATATCATCAGCAGAGTTGATCCAGAACACCAAAGATCGAGAACTGTGGAGAGCCATGAACGCCTACGCCAGCCGGCAGGGCACTTGGTGATGATGATGAACAAACAGCTTGTTAATTACTTCTTTGATCACTAAATGACTTTAATTTCCAACAGTCATTGTGACAGTATATAATCACCTAACCAAGTCAAGCATTTTTCATTGATTGGTTAATACGCACATAACTAAACACTTATCTTTTCTTAAGCACACTTACAGTAGCCTGATCGTGTCGAGTGTCAATGACAAACGTGTAGTAACTCACTTTGCACCGAGTGATCGCTTGTAAGCTCATATTGTTTCTACTACTTGTCTATGCTGTATGGCGTTGGTGATCATGTCTGTTCACCGCTTTCTGTCTCGTGTGCTGCCAATCATTTCTGTGTACAACAATGTTTAGCATAGGTCGTTTAGTGTCATGTGTTCTCTTCTGCCAGTCCGATGGGTTAAATCTTTCCCCAGTTAGTGGTTTTTCGTGATTTTCGGACACTCCTTGCTCATAAAATGGGTTTAATAACACATCCTGGCTAGCATGTGAAGCGAATAAGACGGTACTGACCATTTCATTCACTTGATGGCCTTTGGTTGAGAAAATGTTGTGGTTCTAACAATATATCCACAATATGCCAGGATGGCATGGAACGGAACCTTAATCAAGTAGTAGCATATTTCTCGTTAAATATATTCCATTTCATTTGTTGTTTACCAACAATATGTGAGTCTGTTTAAAACTGTCAACTGTGACATATCGGATCACCTCATCTCAGTTATCAGCAAGATCGGGAATTCTAATGTACAATTCCGAACCAACTGGCACCTTACGACATAGTTACAGCGGACTAAATATAGACGTGTCAGACATGAATCTAGAACGAGGAAGCGTTACTGGAAAGCAAGCGGATTGATGGGTGAGACAAAACTGGTTTGAATCAGTTTTGCCACGGGGCCGACACAAGCTTGCGCACTTTTCGAGATGAAAATCTGAAGATTGGACGTATGTTTTGTGTGAGGGTTCCTGTGCTTTTCCCCTGTGAACCGGTAAGCTTGCCCCTTTGTGACATGTCAGACGATCCGTGAAGAAAGGTTAAGGTAACACATGTGTGTCCAATGTATCAAATATGATGGTGTGAATTAATGCACTGACAAAATTGGTCAGATTTCTTACAATTTCTGGGAGATTTCCTGCAGAACCAAAAACGCACTCGGTTGACATCTTGCAATGCTACCCCTCAATTTCTTCTGAATGCAAACTATCTAGCTATTCTAGTTAGTGCCATTTCTATGAACGCTTATCATGCACATTCATCTGTATGCTGCGGAGAATGTCTTTGGTAAATGCAACTTTTATGCATTCTTCAGTTGCTATGAAGATTTTCTGGGAGTAGGGCACTTACCACTCCTGTGCACTTACAAAATGTGAGTCTTCAGATGTAACCTGATCTTCGGACAATGCTATGAGTGAGAGAGAGAGAGAGAGAGAGAGAGAGAGAGAGAGAGAGAGAGAGAGAGAGAGAGAGAGAGAGAGAGAGAGAGAGAGAGATATTGCAATGTGCTTTTTCTTGTGATTTCACTCAGATGCAAAAGGAGAAAGATGAAATGAATGCTGCATGGTTTTGCAGACCTTTGCACCTAAGCCTAGCACGATACCCATGCTGTAGGTTAAATATTACGTTCAGTGAAGTTTTTTGCAAATGCTTTTCTGAGTAAAGAACATGCTGCATTCGTTGACGAACCTAGTGGAAAGATAATATGTGCAAAATTATGGAAGATTTTCAACCCATGTCGCCTGACGACAGGAGGGGACAGAATTTGCGTTCAGGCGTGAATAGAAGTGTGGATGTATGAGAGAGACGAATATCTGTCTTGTGGTTTTTACACTTAAATTATATGTTCAATGTTCATGACAAGGGATTTGTATGTGTTTCCATTTTTGGTGAATGTCCCATATTGTTTCATGAGAATGATCTAATGCTTTTCCATATTTGTGAATGACTCACAAAAGGAATGTTGATTTATTGCTACGTTATAACTGTGGAAGAAAGTGTTCGAATTTGAAACATCAGTAAATAGAAGGCAAGTGAGCTAGTGTTAATGGAGAAGAGGTGGCACTTGTGAACCGAATCTGACCTGAGAAACCATCTTGCATTTTTCGAAATGGGATAATGGGTCTTATCATTAATGTTTTATAATATTATGTTATGCTCTCATATCATCATTCATGCCTTTATATTAACACTGGTGCCTTTGTCTCATCCATGTCACTTCCTGGATGTCGTATTCTCTTCATCTGAAGTCTATATCTCAACTGATGTTCCTATGACAACCAGACTTCCTAACATTAATGATGACCAGATGCTGATCACTATGCAGAAACCGGTTGCAACCCGCAGCGGTCTGATTGGATTCCAACACCCTAGGAGAGAATTGATTACTGATCTCTAGTCTGGATGAAACTACGCTTTTTCCTCCTCATCCTTCCTTTCTTTTTCCCCTTTTCCTTTCATCCTCATTCTCACGATTACATTTAGTGTTTACAAAATGTATATATGGGAAATGTTTGTTTATATTGTTAACAATGAGAGTACTGTTCGTGTGACCTGCTAGCATGAGTTTGGCCACCTTGATGGTCTGTGATGCGGAAGAGAAGCTCAGATCTACCATTCTGAGTGAAGGAACAGTCTTTCGTCATGTTCTATGAACCAGGTGCTTGCCTTGAGAGGACTGCCGTGCCACACCACACCCAGTCGGTCCCTACTCACAGTAATTCCACTATGAACACATGAACGTTTGTTTACCACCAGGAGAGGATCTAATACAAACCCCTGATCGTAGGATTACTACCAGGAGATGATCCAAATATGAACTCACTTTCTATATAAATCAAGGAGCTTACCTGTGATGAACCCAATGGAATTTTAACATCTAGCTGAATCCATCATCTAGTTATAATCCTTCGACAACTAGTGACCATAGAAGAACACTTCTTAATTTCAGATTTCAGATAGCACGAGAGGAAGAAAAGCCTATACACAACATATGATTAATAATTAGTGGGATTATTTGATATATCTTGAATCTGATAATTCTTCATTTTCAGGGGTCTGTATATACATGTTTTGGTGTATAAAGCTCTTCAGCATTCCTCCTCCATCCCAAGCATTTATTTAATAAATTTTGGAGTTTGATGAATATCTTGATGTTCACTCCATTTTGACGTCTGTTCAAATAATGTGTGTTATTATAAATGCATTTAGCACCTATTACATATCATATGAGCAAAGTGAGGCTGGGAGACCTCACCTGGGCAAACTAAACATTTATATTTACATCCTTGTCTACGAAAAATTCCCAGGCTCCTAACGCCTATCTGAGAGAATCCTACTTCATAAATTATCAGTGTAGAACTTGACCATGTCTGTCTAGTTACTCAGTTGGGGGTTTCAGAGCCATTTCTGGTTCTCTTCAGAGGGGAGAAACTTTTAGTGTGGAGACTTGTCTATATCCGGAATTCCTCTAGATCTCCAGAGTCAATATCTTTCTACACCATCTCACAATGGTGGAACCACACTATTAAAATCACTATACTTGATCTATCACCCTTCGTTGGGGTGTGTGCATCTTGTTGATTTTCATTACATTCATCCTTACAACGTCACATCGTGTATGAAAGATTTATTAATCTAAATATATTGATAACCAATAATCACTTTACCAAATCCCTGGAGAAAGTATTAAAGTGTCTAATCATCTTGACTGCTTGACGAATCCCTCAGATCTGTCGTTGTTAATTTGTCAATACTTTAAATACATCTGCTTATATTGTTTTTCTTATACAGTATTTATGTCTTCAGTTTTGTGTTTGTATTACATTTTAAAACTGGGTTGTTTTTTTCCTGAGTTCCATTACGACTTATATTGCTTTTCGTTTACTTTTGATCATTTTTTTTTTTTTTAAACATTGTGTGTCAAACATGGGGAATTTCACTTCCAACCTAATATCATTGGCACATGTCTTCGTGAAATTAGAAAGTGGAATGCCGTACTTATTTTTATACTTCTAGCCTTCTCGATTGCTTCTTCATGAATCATTACGCAGAAAATACGGGGGTAAACGCTCCACTTCAAACCATCTGCTTTTAAAATGACATTTTAATCTCCTAACTAGAATGTCAAGTTGAACTAAACTGACAGTAATATGATGGTTATCATTTGTGTTATCGGCTTTATTATTGGTTACTTTAACATTTGAGGCTTAGCCTTCTTTTAAGCTGTGAATGGTTCCGAAATTATCGAGCTGGTTATGACAATCTTTATAAATGATTTTGATGTTAATACAAATCGTTTTGTTTGAAGCTTCTTGTCCCTACAGTAAAATTTGGTTTCTTGACGAAAACTGCTGTTAGCATGTCGCTTCTGAGGCTTGTACAATTCGTAAGCTACTGTATAAAGGGATGAATGGCCAGGTTATTCCTCGCCACATCTCATTCCCAGAAAATTGTAAAACCTATATGGTACCGAGAAAAGCACAACAACTGTACTTGTCGGTATTGAACCTGGCTCACTGCGCTGGTAGGCCAGCACACTAATCACGATGCTACAACAAAACATTTACTGTGCAAAATGTTTTGTTGCTTAAAGTAAGGTGTTGAGCTAAGATTCAATGATGCTGTAATATTTAATGTAACATGTTTTAGATACGTTCTAGGACATTCTGGTATTTAATGTAGCATGTTTGAGTTCTGTTCTAGTGAAGTTCTATTTGCTGTAATATGCTTGAGATATGTCCTTGTGCAAATTTGGATACTTCTAGTTCAAACAAATAAAGAACCCTTATATGGGTGCTAGACCCATATTTCATAACCACTCGGCACTCGGTGGGTGATACCCTCAGTTTCACGCCAGCCGCCGTTTCTTCCAGAAACATTTCGTGGTACCCAGTTTAGGCTGTGTCAACCTAGAAGCCCATGACAGTTTTTAAAATCCGCCCAATGTGGCTTCAAACCCTTGACCACGAGGGCGGCAGGCGAGCGTCTAACCACTAGGCTATTGCGACTCCCAGACACTTCTAGTATTTAAGTTAAAATGTTTGAGATTTTTCTAGTACAGTTGTAATGTTGAAGGTCAAGAAATATAATTCAATGTCTCACTTTTTAAGATCTTGAGCTAAAATTCTAGAATTTAACGAACGGGTTCTAACTTTTGGTTTTTAAAGGCTCGACACAATTAACTTAGAGCTAAAACTGTCAAGACGCATCATCTTTTCAAATCAACTGGGGGAAAAAAACTATAAGATGATGGTAGTCCCGTAGCAAATATTATTACTGGTACATCCACCTCCTCTCTGCGATGCTTCCTAGCTAACTCAGCAGGACAAAAGAAGTTATTGTCGGGAAAATAGAAACCACTTTTACTGATCATAAATGTGGAAACCTACTGGTTCACACCCAGTTCACTGTTAGGTCTTTACACATTCTGATCATTAAAAGTGGTTTCTATGTTCTTGACAATAACTTCTTTTGTCCCGTTGCGTTTGCTGTAAAGCATCGCAGAGAGGAGGTAAATGTACGAGTAACTTTTCTGAGTTTTCTCTTGTCTTCTTGTTTGTGCTAAAGTCATTTGATTTCTTTAATACCTCTTTTGCTAAATCTAGTCAACTCTTCCGGGTCCTCTCGTCTTGTATCCCAAAGTTCTCATGTAGAACGCTTTAGCCGTTGCTTGAACTTGTTCCTGTCCAGCTAAATGTCTAAACCATTTAATTAGTTCGTGTTCTATAAAATTGGTTATAGGTGTTATCCCTGCACTTATTATTAACTTATTATTTATCTCGTTATATTTTGTTGTCTGTTCAGTTGCATTTCTTATGCATCTAATCTCACATGTAATTTTACGTCTGTGTGTTTCTAGGATTGTCCATGTCATTTCTAACGCAGCAATGGGATGAATACAGCGCCTGTGAGCTTCATATATTCTTCTTTTCGATGTTCATCTTCATATCAAAATTCTGGCAGCAATTGTCAAGGCATTTATATGGTGGAGGAGATCCACGTTTTTATCATACAGTAAACTGTTATCATCTACAACCATCAACTCATGTAAACTCGCTGAGTGTGGATTTTCTTCTTTAGTTATCTTATCCATATAGGTGATGAAAACAAGTGATAAACACATCAGTAGTAGGAGAGAGGGTAACTAATTAGCATTTGGGGACTATCCCGGACGTCGTATTTCCTTATATGAAGGGTATAGCTCCGCATAGAAAGCGAAGCCAAAGCGGACCGCAAGTGACCTTTGACCTGCCAAGGGATGCAACTTATGAATAAATAAGCGAGTGTTCTTACACTGTTACTTCCCTTTTTTGTGTGTGATACATTTTTTTTATGTAATAATTGCTGATAGTATTAGTTGTAGTGGGTGATGCTTAAACACTATCATCCAAAGATTGATGCTGTGTGAAGGTTACAGTGCTCTTCCTTTTCAGTGTCATCCTTTTTTCGTATTCTTTCTTTATCTTTATTGGGCATAAACACTATCATCATTCCATTGGTGATGTGTAAGGCTTAAGGTTACAGTGCGTTTCCTCGGAATGGTCTAGGGGCGGGCGGGCGTAAGGCTGGGAGCTCAGCGGTGGGGTGCGGGTGTTGACGTGTGGGATAGGGGGTTCGAACCTCGATCCGCGGCGGGTGTCATGTGAAAACCTTAATAAGTAAGAATGTAAATATGGCGGATATGTGATTTGTATAGGGTCGTAATGGCCTATACATCATCATCATACGGATTACAAATGAAAACCTTAAAAAGTGAAGATGGTCGGTATTATTGATTGTAGCTGGTATAGCTTAGTTAAATTCGTTGTTACGGATTACAAATGAAAACCTTAAAAAGTGAAGATGGTCGGTATTATTGATTGTAGCTGGTATAGCTTAGTGAAATTCGTTGTTACGGGGTGGGTAGCGGATATTAGTGATCATGGTTTGTCATGGTGGCTTGTTTACTATCATATACAGGGTACAAATGAAAACCTTAAAACGTAAAAATGGCCGGTATTATTGATTTTAGTGGGTATATCTTAGTGAAATTCGTTGGTAAGGGGTGGGTAGTGGTTATTAGTGGTCTGTAGAGAGTCACAGTGGCTTGTTCACTATCATAATACGGGTTACAAATGAAAACCTTTAAAAGTAAATATGGTCGATATTATTGCTTGTAGCGTGTATAGCTTAGTGAAATTCATTGGTAAGGAGTGGGTAGCGGTTATTAGTGTAGAGTGTCGTAGTGGTGTAAACACTATCATCACACAGACTAAAAATGAAAACCCTAAAAAGGTAAAAATGACCGATAATATTGATTGCAGCGGGTATAGCTTAGTGACATTCGTTGGTAGGGGGTGGGTGAGTGGAGGAAATACTAGATAGGTGCTTCTTATAATTGTTAAGGGGTGGTCGAGTGGCGGGGTGGCTAGATAGATACGTCCGTTCCTTGATAATAGCCGGAAGTTAAGTCTCATATTAAAGTCTAAAGATTGAACTCATAGGTGGCTGATCTGAGGGTGAGCGCTTGGGAGACACATCACAGGGCTATGTCGGCGTGTGTGAACGTACGTGAACGTGTTTAGACATGTCTGTAGGGAAAGCCGGAGGATGACTCATAGCGTACTGACCACGGTAAACCTGCGTGAACATGTTTAGACACGTTTTCTATGTTGCATCAGCCGCACAGTCTGTATAAAAAGGACGACAAAGGTGGGCTAAAGACACTACATTTGCGACAAGATCTATCGAAAACACCTCACCGAAGAGACAACAGTGGTAAGTATCACAGTGTGTATGCTATATTGTCTTGTTACACGTCGTCAAGTCGGTATAGTGCTGTCACTAGTGTATATCTCAGAAGCTACATGAGGCAACTAACAAGAATACACCGCCCGGTATAGGAATACTAATACAGATACTAATGATGGTCATATATATATATATATATATATATATATATATATATATATATATATATATATATATATATATATATATATATATAATCATCATAAGCTTCACTTTTGTCGTCAAGTGACGTGGGGGTAATGATTCTACACCGCTTGATGTGTAACCCTGAATAGTGTCATATCGAGTTATTGTCTGTATTCTCAGGCGTCCTCTGCTGTAATCCGTTAGGGTAGCCGCTGGGGTGCATTCCAATTGTGTACATATGAAACTTGTTTGTCACTAAAGCATGCTTTCTCTTTTCACTAAAAAGTATTATGCTTTTGTCCAGCTATAGATTCAAACCAAGACGACCGGGCCCTCATTGACACGTGGACCACAGCAATTCTGGAACGCACAAAGGTGTGTGTATATATCAGGTCTCCATTAAGTGTAGTGTAACATATATGCGTCTACGACTATGTCCTCTTTCTGTGCAGTGTGTGGAAACATGCTTATTCAACCATTCAGTATTGATCATTATCCCACTCACTCTACAGAGTGAAAAAATATGTGCTGACATAGGAGAATCTAGAGGCATGCTCTGTGGTCACTAATGTATTAAATGAATATATATCACTAATGTACATGATTTCAAAATACTCCATCTCTTCAAAATGTGTCAAAGCTACATAAAAATAAATTATGTGGTGTCAAATTCAGTATGTGTAATTTTTACTGTCCCTTGTTATATCATCTTTGTCCTTTCTTCAGACTGAAAATTTGCAGACACAGAAAAAGCTCGAGACTATTGAGTGGCTTACAAGAAGTGAAATCTCGAGGCTATAGCTTACAAGGAGTGAAATCTCGAAGTCATTGAGCTGTGTATAAGAAAGGAAGGCAACGAACGGTCTACCACAAAATAGTGGTAT
This sequence comes from Cepaea nemoralis, assembly GCA_014155875.1. Classification (NCBI taxonomy): domain Eukaryota; kingdom Metazoa; phylum Mollusca; class Gastropoda; order Stylommatophora; family Helicidae; genus Cepaea; species Cepaea nemoralis. The sequence continues at coordinate 389,347 of JACEFZ010001261.1, forward strand.
GTATGCTTTCCCTGTACAGTGACAGTATTTTCAGAAATATTGAAGATAAGGAAGGAATCAACATTGGGGGACGATGCATCAATAACATTAGATATGCAGACGATACAGTCTTGATTGCAGACAATGTAACAGGACCTGCAACATTTAGTAGATGCAGTTGTTACACACAGTGAACAACGAGGGTTAGAATTAAATTGTAAAAAGACACAGGTTATGGTTCGTTACTAGGAAGAGCGAAATACCACAATGTAATATACAAGTAAATGGGAATATTTTTCAACAAGTGAATAGGTACAATTATCTCGGAACAGTAATAACATCTGATGGGAGATGCCTTGAAGAGATTAGAACAAGAATCGCCATGTCTAAGGTAGCCTTTATCAAGATGAAAAACATACTGACCAATAAAAATATGTCAATTGAAACGAGAAAAAGAGTGTTGAGGTGCTACATAGAACCTGTACTTTTATATGGATGTGAAGCTTGGACAATGAGCAGTCAAGCTAGAAAACATCTGATGGCTGTAGAAATGTGGTTTCTGAGGAAAATGCAAAGAATACCATGGACAGCCAGAAAGACCAATGAACAGGTCCTTCAAGAAAGAAACGAAGATCGTAAACTGATTTGAGACATTAGACGCAGACAGTCAAAAGTTTTTGGGCATGTTATGAGAAGAAATGGATTGGAGAACTTGGTGACAACTGGTAAGATCGAAGGGAACAGACCAAGAGGAAGACCTAGAGGCAAATACCTGGATGGCTTGGCCACATGGCATGGTCGAGACAGGAACACGGAGCTGATCCACGACTCTGGTGATCGAGTGAGATGGCAAAACATGACCGCCCACGCTTACCGGCATGGCACATGATGGATGGATGGATGCTTTCATCATTTCTCACTAACTGTTGGTCATCATGAAATATTGCCACCCATAAAGGGTGGGCATCATTAAATGATATAATACACCTCTGTGTCATACAATATAAGATAGCACAAAGAACAGAATAACGAACCATCACCACAAAATTATAGTCAATTAGAAGACCCTCTGTAAGGATAAACAGAAAATGAAATAATGTACTATGTGTGATATCATAAGCCTCAAATCCCTTTTTTTAAAAATATTTCCTAACAATTCATGTAATATGAAATATTTTTTCTGTAGATATGCTATCATCATGATAGTTACATGTTTGTAAATATATATAATGATGTCTTTTCTCCACAGCTGTGTGACGACCAGTACTTACAACAATATTAAAAGAAGCGTGGAAGATTACACACTTTTATAGTGTCACTATACCTTATCCATTGGAGCTACACACGAGCTTATTTCGTTGAATATCAACCCATTATTTAATACCGGAAGTTACAAACAGTGGTGGAAATACTACACAAGAACCTATTAAGCTATCAGCCCATCACCCGAAGCTACAAGCGTGGTGGACAATATTACTGAGCTAATATCAACCCATTATCTAACACCAGAAGCTACTTATTGTCTTTTCACCACTACTTTTTTTCTATCATTATGGCCACTATTCAGAAAAATATTTATCTCTGCTATATCTGTGGTAAAGTCTTTACCAAAAACCGTAATCTTACACGACATATTAACACCGTACACAAAACCACAGCTCACGCATGCCACCTCTGCGGCAATCTATACAAAAGGAAAGACATCCTACAACGACACATAAAATCTGATCACCAGACATCAACTACACCAACACCTGTTACCACTACACCATCAAATACTACAGCATCAGACACTACATCAAGAAAAAGAAAAGGACCAGCAGACACACAAGCAGCTAAAAAACAGAAACATGACCAAGTGGAAGCAGAGGAAGCCGCCATAGAGATAGATAAGGAAACTAGAGATAGATGAGGAATTAAAGACCGTAGACGAAATCCCTGACGACGAAGTCCAGCAGAAATATAGAGACAACTGGACAGCCCTTAGGACACATCAGAACATCCACAAACATATATCGACATACAATTTTTTTCATCGACCAGACTCAACACAACCAATTGACTGGACCGAGACATTAAAACCAATATTTGCTAGTCAGACATGTAGGTTTAAGGTAAATTATTCCCATCATATGATCTTACGACATACAGAGACAAAAGAAATTAGGTTTTTCCATTCATCCTCAAACAACGCCTGTGAACTCGACGTCCCCCACTTAGTTAACAACGAACAAGACTATGACGATTTTATAGCCATAGTTAAGGACAGTGACATGTTTAATTACGCCCTACACAACAGACCTGACACTAAGTACATGGTAGAGACAATCCCTGCGACTAGTTTCTATATATACCACATCACTGAACACCCACTAGGTTGATTGCTGATTGTAATATGCTCTATTAAAAATGTATAGTGGTCATATGTGTGATATCTTTATATGTGTGGTACAGTTAATTGTCTATATCATTGAAAATAAAAGACTCAATGTTGTGTTTTCATTGACTGTTACATGTTTCACCGGGCATTAAAATGCTATTTGTATTAAAAATAAATAAAAATATTGAATGTTGTGCACATGAAAATACTGATATTGATGGAAAAATAAAAATTATGAAAACGAAAATTTCTTGCTTGTTGGTTATTTCCCCCAGTGGTATGCTTGGCTTGTTTTCGTCTTTCTTGTTTTTTCTTGTTTTCGACTTTCTAGTCTTTCCTTGTTTTCATGTTTACTGCTACGTGAGCTTGTTTTTTCATGTTGAATGTCGCGCAAAGCTGTGGAACAATTGACACACACACACACACAATGGAACAAGACCAAGGTCACACAAGAACAAAGACACACTGGAACAGAGAGACGCGTACAATATCACACAAGAACAAAGATACAAAGATCAGCAAAATGGAAAATTTGTTAACCATATGTGAAAAACATTTGGCAAATTTCAACCAAACTTATTACAAGTAGGAAAATTTATTAACCAAATGTTAAAAGTTTGGCCAAATGTCAAACAAACTTATAAATACCTCAACGAAACTTATGAAAAGTAGGGACGTGTGTTACCCAAATGTGAAAATGGCCTAATTTCAACCAAATTTATAAAAAAAAACTGAAGAAAATAAATTGTTTGGCCAAATTTCAACCAAAGTTATAAAAGGAAACTTTGTTAGTCAAATAGGGAAAATATTGACCACTAATGAAATATCTCGTCCAAACTTATAAAAATTAGGAAAATTGTCAACCAAAGAGGAAACATATTGACAAAGTAACGAAATATCTCGTCCACACTTATGAAAACAAGGACAAATTTGGCCAAAAATGGGGAAAAAATATGGGACAAGTAAGAAAATGTGTTAGCCAAAGGGGAAAATAATTGACCAAGTAACGAAACACATTGGTCCAAAATTATGAAAAATAGGAAAAATTGTTAACCAAATTGGAAATATGTTGATCAAGTAACGAAATATCTCAGCCAAATTTCTTAAAAGTATTAAACTTTGTTAACCAAAAGTGAAAAAATATCGACCAAAGAGAGAAAAATCTCCACGAAACTTATAAAAAGTAGGAAAATTGTCAGCCAAAGGGGAAACATATTGACCAATAAAACGAAATAGCTCGGCAACACTTATGAAAACAAGGAAAAACTTTGTTAGCCAAATAGGAAAAATATTAGGTCAAGTAAGAAAAATATTTTAGCCAAAGGGGGAAAATATTGACCAAGTAACGAAATACATTGGCCAAAATTATGAAAAATAGGAAAATTTGTTAACCAAATGGGAAAAATATTGACCAAGTAACGAAATATCTCAGCCAAACTTCTGAAAAAAAGGAAAACTTTGTTAACCAAATTTGAAAAAAAAATATCGGCCAAAGAGAGAAATATCTCGTCCAAACTTATAAAAAGGTAGGAAAATTGTCAACCAAAGATGAAACATAGTTGACCAAGTAACGAAATATATCGTCCCAGCCTACTAGAGATATTCGCCTGTCCCCTATGCAAACTAACAGCTGTATTTCAGAAAATTAAATGTATCTTATGTAATAAGTCACTATGGTTGAATGAAAAAATAAAATTTCAACAATAAAATTGTACACAAACTTAACAATTAAATTTCTACATGAAACATTCAATTTGGAAACATAAAGAGAAATTTAATTGTTAATTGTTTGTACAATTTTATTGTTGAAATTTTATTTTTTGCTGGGTTTACCGTGGTCAGTACGCTATGAGTGATCCTCCGGCTTTCCCCACAGACATGTCTAAACACGTTCACGTACGTTCACACACGCCGACATAGCCCCGTGATGTGTCTCTCAAGCGGTCACCCTCAGATCAGCCACCTATGAGTTCAATCTTTAGACTTTAATATGAGACTTAACTTCCGGATATTATCTAGGAACGGTCGTATTTATCTAGACACCCCGTCACTCGACCACCCCTTAACAATTATAAGAAGCACCTATCTAGTATTTCCTCTACTCACCCACCCCCTACCAACGAATGTCACTAAGCTATACCCGCTCAATCAATATTATCGGTCATTTTACCTTTTTAGGGTTTTCATTTGTAGTCTGTGTGATGATAGTGTTTACACCACTACGATACTCTACAGACCACCAATACTCACCCCTTACCAACGAATTTCACTAAGCTATATCCGCTGCAATCAATATTATCGGCCATTTTTACTTTTTAAGGTTTTCATTTGTAACCTGTGTGATGATAGTGTTTACACCATTATGACACTCTACGGACTACTAATAACCGCTACCCACTCCTTACCAACGAATTTAACTAAGATATACCCGGTACAAGCAATAATATCGGCCATTTTTACTTTTTAAGGTTTTCATTTGTAACCTGTTTGATGATAGTAAACAAGCCACTGTAACACTCTACAGATTACTAATATCCGCTACCCACCCCTTACCAACGAATTTCACTAAGGTATACCCGAGACAATCAATAATATCGACCATTTTTACTTTTTAAGGTTTTCATTTGTAACCTGTATGATGATAGTAAACAAGCCACCATGACACTCTACAGATCACTAATATCCGCTACCCACCCCGTAACAACGAATTTCACTAAGCTATACCAGCTACAATCAATGATACCGACCATCTTCACTTTTTAAGGTTTTCATTTGTAACCCGTATGATGATCATGATGTATAGGCCATTACGACCCTATATAAATCATATACCCGCCATATTTACATTCTTACTTATTAAGGTTTTCACATGACACCCGCCGCGGATCGAGGTTCGAACCCCTTATCCCAATCGTCGACACCCACACCCCACCGTTGAGCTCCCAGCCTTACGCCCGCCTGCCCCCTAGACCGTCCCGAGGAAACGCACTGTAACCTAAGCCTTACACATCACCAATGGAATGATGATAGTGTTTATGCCCAATAAAGATAGAGAAAGAATACGAAAAAAAGAAGGATGACACTGAAAAGGAAGAGCACTGTAACTTTCACACAGCATCAATCGTTGGATGATAGTGTTTAAGCATCACCCATTACAACTAATACTATCAGCAATTATTACATTTTTTTAAAAATATATCACACACAAAAAAGGGAAGTAACAGTGTAAGAACACTCGCTTATTTATTCATTAGTTGCATCCCTTGGCAGGTCAAAGGTCACTTGCGGTCCGCTTTGGCTCCGCTTTCTATGCGGAGCTATACCCTTCATATAAGGAAATACGACGTCCGGCCCCACCCCTCACCCGGGATGGCCCCCAAATGCTAATTAGTTACCCTCTCTCCTACTACTCACATCCCTGTCTTACGCCTGATTAAACTTTCTAAATAACTGTTGAAGTTTAGTTAAGGTTTCTTTTCAATAGGTGTTGTTATTCCAATGAAGGGAAATATAATAGATAAAGTATGTCGAGTAATTAAAAAATAGCTTTCTTACTTATTCGGTTGTCCTCGAAGCAAGCGTACTCTCTCTCTCTCTCTCTCTCTCTCTCTCTCTCTCTCTCTCTCTCTCTCTCTCTCTCTCTCTCTCTCTCTCTCTCTCTCTCTCTCTCTCTCTCTCTCTCTCTCTCTCTCTCTCTCTCTCTCTCTCTCTCTCTCTCTCTCTCTCTCTCTCTCTCTCTCATTCCACCAAACGGCCGAGACACAGCTGGTCGAGAAAATCTGCTATCTCTTATAAGACATAAGGTAATTGCTCATGTGTGCTGTAGGATATCTTTTCTCTTTGGGGTTTCCCAGACTGCATTGGTCGATTATTTTCAGATTGATTTTTAATTCTACATTGACATTGATGTTTTAGATGGTAACAAAGACAGTGTTATATATTTATGTGTGTGTGTGTGTGTGTGTGCATGCGTGTGTGTGCGCGCGTGTGTGTGTGCGCGCGCGTGAGTGTGTGTGTGTGTAAAGCAACCAGCCAAACAGAGACCGTAAGGACACCGCATGCTGAACGGAACACAGAAGAAGAACTAACGACAAATTACACCATTAAAGAACTCCTATTTGAGGACGATCAAGCACTAATAGCAACTCAGAAGCAGAATTACAAGACCACATGCATAGTCTAAACGAAGTGTGTAAGGAACATAACATGAAAATTAGCATCAGTAAAACAGAGGTAATGACTATAACCAAAGAAGAGAAAACAACAAAAATTAATCTAAAAGAACACCACCACCACCCCCCCCCCCCTACCCCCCTGAAACAAGTAAAGAGCTTCAAGTACTTAGGAAGTATAATATCATCAAATGACAGATTAGGAGATGAGATAATTGTTTTTAACAACAGATGCAATAAGGCAATCCAACTCTTTGGATAAATGGCACCAATGCTAAAGAACAAAACACATACCAATAGTTACTAAGAAGGCACTATATAGCATAAGCTTCCCACCAACTCTATGCTACCAATGCCAAACCTGGACAATGACAGAAAAATCACTACAACAGAAATGCGATTCCCGAGAAGAATACCCACTGTATCAAGTAGAGAGAAAATCAGAAATGAAGAAATCAGGACTAAAGTGTAGGTTATGGAAGCTCTAGATTTTATCAGAAAGTAGCAAGTTAAATGGTTTGGCCATGTAACTAGACTACCAACTAACAGAATACCACAACAAGTACAATGATGTATAGACCAAATGGAAGCAGAAGAGGCCGGTCACGTAAACGATAGACAGAGAGAATAGCAGAGTCCATGGGAATCTCGATACATGAAGCCCATAAACGGGCACTCTCCCGCTGTTTATACTTCACCTCAACACCGCAAGGTACAAGAGAAACGAGATGCGATTGCTTGCTTGCTTGTGTTCGCTGGCTGAGAACTCCAGCGTGAAGTCATGTATGTCGGATGAATACATCCTGTTGACAACATCAGTGTGATGTCATACAGGACCTGAGGTTTGCGTGAGTATCCGTTGTCCCATGTCTGACTTATTGGTGTGCAGACTGGTGGTTCCTCGCCGTGCAGGCAGACACTCTCCGACTTCGGAGGAATCAACGATCCTACTGACTTCAGCCAGGACCCCGAAGGGACCTGTTGCCCAAGACGCTCGGCGAGGACGCGTCAATAGGTCTTGGGCAGTATAGAACACAGCCCTGGTGCCTTGGAAACACCTCTGCGTCCCGGTGAGATGAAATGGACGTTCTAGTTCTTATCAACTTTTGAGCTTAGATAAAGAGACGAAACAACGTATAAGACAAATAACTAAATATAAACAGGCAAAACAACGTAATAAACAGACAACTATATATGAACAGTGAAACAACGTATAAGACATACAACTAAATATAAACATGTGAAACAACGTACAAGACAGACAACTATATATAAACCAGCGAAACAACGTACAAGATAGACAACAATATATAAACATGCGAAACAACGTACAAGATCAAACACCTAAGTATAAACAGGCGAAACAACGTAATAAACAGACATCTATATTGAAAATGCGAAAAAATGTACAAAATAAACAACTGTATATGAACAGGCTAAACAACGTATAAGACATACAATTAAGTATAAACATGCAAAACAACGTACAAGACAGACAACTATATATATAAACATGAGAAACAACGTACACGTCAACACTAATATAACAGCAACAAACGTCAAGACAGACAACTATATATAAACATGAGAAACAACGTACAACGTCAAACAACTAAATATAAACATCAAAACAACGTCCAACACAGACACTATAATATATAACATAGAACACGTACAACGTCAAACAACTAAATATAAACATGCAAAACAACGTACAAGACAGACAACTATATATATAAACATGAGAAACAACGTACACGTCAAACAACTAAATATAAACATGGCGAAACAACGTAATAAACAGACAACTATATGTGAATAGGTGAAACAACGTGCAGGATAAACAATTGTATATGAACAGGTTAAACAACGTATAAGACATCACAAATAAATATAAACATGCAAAATAACGTACAAGACAGACAACAATATATTACCATGCGAAGCAACGTACAAGACAGACAACTTATATAAACAGGCGAAACATCCGTACAAAATAAACAAATGTTTATGGACAGCAAAACAAAGTACAAGACAGACAACTATTTTCCTTTCTCTTCGTTCATTTGTTCAAAGGGAGTGTCCTCAATGCTAGTGTACGACTTCCTCTTCCTCGTATTTGTATATAATTTGCTTCCTCTAGACCAGGGGTGGGCAAACTTTTTGCGCGTAGGGCCACATTGACAAATGTAACGCTATTGGGGGGGGGGGGGAGGGGGGGGGGGGGGGGGGGGTCCGCATATATATTATGTCCACTTTGTTTACAACAACCTATCACAATAAGTAATTATGAATTATTTATAGGTTATTAAACAGTATAAATAACTAATTATTGCAATTTTATTTTACTTTTACACTTATACATTATATTTTACAATATGGACAAAAACTTTTACTAATTTGTTAACAAGACTTTACAATTTTTAATTATAATATTTGTTTTTTTTAATTATCTATCAATGGCTTTAATTTAGACACAAACCGACCACATTGTCACTGCAATTGTTGATTTCTAATGAGATGTATATAACTGATTGCAATTTTTGACAATATTCTTGAAATCTGGAGCAAGTTTACTTGTTGAAATTCGCATGACAGCATGCAAGTTGCAGTCCGACAATAAAGACATATTCTTAGATTTGTTTATCTTCAAGCAAGAAAATGCTTGTTCGCAAATGTATGTTGATCCAAACAATGATGACAATTTAGCTGCAAAGTTTTTCAAGTTGGGAAATGATTCTTCTGATAAAGATCCATAGAAATCCAGCAAATCATCTGACTTGAATTTCTCTTTCAGGTCATGATCTGCTTGTAAGTCAAGCAGCTCCAACTGTATGTCCTCTGTGGCTGTATCAGTTTCCACACTTAAAGAGGAACTGAGAAAATATTGAACTGTGGCTCTAAGTTCTTGAAATCTTGGAATCTTCATCCAATACTTCAGTCAATGCATCTAATTGGGCTTTGTACTTTTCAGTCACTTCACCAGAAATGGTTTCTTGTTTCAGCAAAGGGAAGTGACAAAACCTTGTTTCACTTGCTTGTCTGGAGAACAGTGAGAGTTTTGCCTGAAATGATTTTACATGTACATACAATTCATGTGCAAACACACCATTGCCCTGAAGTTTGACATTCAGTTTATTTAAATTTTCCATAATTTCAATGGCAACCATAAAGAAAATGGCTTGTTCTGTTTTACAATTCTGTGTGACAGCACAAGACTAGCTTCTGTTGCAACATCTTGAATTGAAGACTGTTTAGTGAAAACAGTTGCTGTTTCTCCAAATTTTTCACTAACTTCAGGCGTTTCCTTTCCCTCTCTTCTGTTGTTAAATTGTATCCGACATCAGAATGTTTTGTTTGATAATGCCTTTTTAAATTGTACTCCTTGAAGACAGCCACTGACTCACGACATAACAAGCAAACTGATTTGCTACCAACTTTTATAAAACAGTACTTAGTTGTCCATTCATCATTAAAAACACGGCTCCATCTTCAATCTAACGTATTAGTGACACTCATTATATTAATAAAATTCTGACAGTCAGAATTTTACAAAATGTTAAAAAGGAAATGAAACAAAACCTACTTCCGGCTGTGTGTGAAAATAAAATATTCGGAAAACAAGGAGTAAACTCAGAATCAGTTTCAGAAATACATCAAGACTACTACAAAAATTGTATATTTTCCTTGCAAAGTAAATCATTTTATTCAACGGAGAAATATCTGTTTTTCATAAATTCATCCTTATTAAATATTTACATGTCGATAAATATTTCTCTATATTAAAATCGATACATTCGCATTTTAGCATTATATTACGAAGATCAAGACTGTTTACAAACATATAAAATTAGAAAGACATTTATCCAAAATGTTAAAACTATCATAACGGTACATGAAATTCTGTACAGTTCAACACAATAACTTAAAAACGAAGTAAAATTTTTTTTCTACATGCACTCGAGGGCCGCATAATATCAGTTGCGGGCCACATGCGGCCCGCGGACCGTAGTTTTCCCACATCCCCCCCTCCCCCTACTCTAGACAGATTCAATCCATATTCAGACCTGTATCTATCCATGCATTTTTTCTTCTCGCCACTATGGTAGGACTTTGGTCTTACGGCCTAGTCTTTCGATTTCCAACAGCCTTTTCTTAACATCTGTGCATGGAATCTTATATTTCTGATACTTATTTGAAAATGTTAGACATCAAATCTCACTATTTGAAAATGTCAGACATCAAATCTCACTATCCGAGACATCAGGGGACGCAAAAAATAGTTATACACAAATGATTCTTGTAAACATTTTCTGAGTGCCACTGGCGAGCTAAGTAACTATTACATTTTACCTACATTTCGTGTTTCTTTTTCCTAAGGTGTATTTTACCAACCTTCCAAGTCTCGCAGTCATGGTAACTATTAATTAGTTCCACAGGAACAGCAGTGTTAATAATCCCCCAGTTGTCTAAACTAGGCATAATCTGTTCTGTTAACTGCGGTTTATGAAGATTGATGTCTGTAGAAAGTCAGGCATTAAGTATATCACATGTCTGTACACACACAGTTTATGTTCGTTATCACGTTATTATCAGAACAAATCTGTGATGGGTCAACCTGTTCCCATTCGTTTATTTATTACATTTATTTGTCAGTCTGTTTCCAGGCGTTTAAGTTATTACATTTCGTAAACATAAACAACATTGCTACCCTTGAAGCCACAAATCTCTTTACGCACTGGGCGTGCTATCAAATCTGGCATAATGCAACAAACATTAACAACTATTGCTCCATTATGCATTTACGACCGTCATATATATCCAATTATTGAATTGTTGGTAATTGTGAACTAATCCATGCATACGTTTGCAGCTGCATTCATAGCATATACTGTTACATCAATTACTAAGAGTATGTAAGTGTTAAAATAACTGTTTCTCAATTCACTTGCCTTCTGTAATAGAATAAGGTAAAGTGGCTCTTTCATCTCATGAAGCGCAGTGTACATGTAGTACGATCCCCATATTTATTGACCAATTGGCACTCGATGCATTATATGGTCATTATTTCTTTTAAGTGTGTGTGTGTGTGTGTGTGTGTGTGTGTGTGTGTGTGTACGTATATTCAGACACATATATTTATCTTGCTCTCACTCTTCCCTCTTATCTCTCTCTCTCACTGCCTCTTTGCCTCTCCCTCCCTCACTCTCTCTTTCTCCCTGCATCTCTCTCTCGCTCTCGATATATATATATATATATATATATATATATATATATATATATATATATATATATATATATATATATATATATATATATATATCCATCATGTGCCATGCCGGTAAGCGTGGGCGGTCATGTTTTGCCATCTCACTCGATCACCAGAGTCGTGGATCAGCTCCATGTTTCTGTCTCGACCATGCCACGAGGCCAAGCCATCCAGGTATTTGCTTCTAGTTCTTCCCCTTGGTCTGTTCCCTTCGATCTTACCAGTTGTCACCAAGTTCTCCAATTCATTTCTTCTCATAACATCCCCAAAAAAGTTTGACTGTCTACGTCTAATATCTCTAATCAGTTTACGATCTTCATTTGTTCCTTGAAGGACTTGTTCATTGGTCTTTCAGGCTGTCCATGGTATTCTTTGCATTTTCCTCAGAAACCACATTTCTACAGCCATCAGATGTTTTTCAGCTTGACTGCTCATTGTCCAAGCTTCACATCCATATAAAAGTACAGGTTCTATGTAGCACCTCAACACTCTTTTTCTCGTTTCAATTGACATCTTTTTATTGGTCAGTATGTTTTTCATCTTGCTAAAGGCTACCTTTGCCATGGCGATTCTTGTTCTAATCTCTTCAAGGCATCTCCCATCAGATGTTATTACTGTTCCGAGATAATTGTACCTATTCACTTGTTGAAGAATATTCCCATTTACTTGTATATTACATTGTGGTATTTCGTTCTTCCTAGTGACGACCATAATCTGTGTCTTTTTACAATTTAATTCTAACCCTCGTTGTTCACTGTGTGTAACAACCGCATCTACTAAATGTTGCAGGTCCTGTTCATTGTCTGCAATCAAGACTGTATCATCTGCATATCTAATGTTATTGATGCATCGTCCCCCAATGTTGATTCCTTCCATATCTTCAATATTTCTGAAAATACTTTCACTGTACAGGGAAAACAGATCTGGAGACATTACACATCCCTGTCTCACACCTCTCTTAATAGGCTGATATTGGCCTACTTCATTATCAACTCTTATGGCAGCTTGTTGTTTCCAATATATGTTTTTTTACAAGTCTAAGGTCTTTTCCATCAATTTGTAGATCTTCAAGCATCCTTATCATGTCGACATGTCTCACTTTATCGAAAGCCTTTGTGTAGTCAATAAAGCAAAGGTGTAGATCTTTGTTTACTTCTATAAATCGTTCAATTACGGTTCTCAGTATATACACAGCATTTACTGTACCCTTTCCTTCTACAAACCCACATTGTTCTTCTCCTATTTCAGGTTGTATTTTCCTCCTAATTCTTTGCATGATAATTCTTAGCAAAATCTTCGTGATGTGACTCATTATACTAATTGTTCGATGTTGATTACATTCCAAGGCTCCTGATTTCTTTGGGATTGCAATAAATACAAAATTACATAATTCATGAGGTATATTTCCAGTATCATATATTGTATTAAGCAGACTGGTAACTTTATCTATTCCATATTCTTCTAAAGCATTAATCATTTCTGTTGTGACGCTGTCTGAACCGGGGGTCTTGCCAGATTTCATATGGTTAAGAGCATTCTGAACCTCCATCTTCAAAATTGCTGGTCCTTCATTATTATTTTGAACATCGTAGTGTTCGTCTCTGTTGTCATCATAAAGGTTTTTCACGTAATCTGACCATACATGTAAGATATGATCTTTTTGTATTATGACTCTTCCATCTTTTGTCTTTAGGCAGCCTGCTGATGTACGTGTTCTTTGATTAGTAAGCTCCTGGATTCTTTTGTGCATTAGTTTCGCATTTTTACTGTTGTGTTGTTTTTCAATTTCTCCGCAGTTTTTCTCAAGCCATGTTTCTTTTGCCTCCCTACATAGTGTTCTGACTTTTCTGTGAATTTCTTCATATTTGGCAGGATTATTTGTGTTCTGTCTTCTTGTTTCCATTAGTTGAAAAATTTCTTTAGTCATCCATGTCTTACGGCCCACTATCTTTAATTTTGGAATAGTTTTTTCTGCTGCACAGCTGATTGAATTCTTCAGCATTTCCCATTGATCATCTACATCTTGAAATAGGATCTCTAGATCAGACAATAAATCAAATTTGTTCTTTACTTCTATGTTAAAATTATCTTGTATTTCTTTGTCAGTTTTCAATTTGCACAAGTCATATTTAGGGTTTCCTGCTATATACTTGACTTTCTTTAACTTTACCCTCAATGTGTCTGTAATTAATCTGTGATCACTGTAACAGTCTGCATTTGGAACTGTTTTTACGACTGTTAACGCATTTCGAAACCTTCTGTTAATCAGGATGTAATCTATCTGGTTTTTAATCCTGCTGTCTGGATATATATATATATATATATATATATATATTATATATATATATATATATATATATATATATATATATATATATATATATATATATATATATATATATATATATATATATATATATATCCAATTCTTAACCCTTTGAAAATAGTTTGCTCATACGTTCGTTCGTTCTCTCTCTCTCTCTCTCTCTCTCTCTCTTCTCTACCAATAACATCTCTAATATCTTGTCAAGTAAGCCCACCCACGTGTAAGTGTGAAGGTCAAACAACAGTTTTATCTCTACTACTTCTTCTCCTACAACCGCTGTCATTCGAGAAGGATTTTCCCAGTAAAAGCCGTCTCGTCTATGAAATGAAAACCACATTTTAAAAACAGTATTCTTGCTAATTTTCGAGTAGAACGAAAGAGAATATTATGTTTTCCATAAACGAATCATAAACCGTACAAACACTGTTATATCGCTCTCCCCCCCCCCCCCCCTATATCGTCTGTTTATATTAGTTTAACTATAACATATATTGCCGGTCTCCCTGGCCTAGGGTTTAGCGACTTTCTCCGTAATCCCGTATACTCTCTTGAGAAACTTGACGTGCGCGAGAATCGGTGGCGGTTCTAGAAGCGTCGGTAACTTAGGGGTATGTGAGACGGTCGCTAAGAAAGCAATGGCATACTACTGAGCGTAATCTTGCCAATAAATCAAAAATCAGCTGAAATATGCTTATGTTGACAGCGATGTCCTGTAAAGGATATGCGAAAAAAAAATAACATATATTGAAGACACTTCACTTTTCTGTTTGATTCCCATTTACTTTTGTCCTTAAGTATTCACAACGTAATTATTTATGGATATGGGCGAGGTTATCTTTAGCACTTTGAGACTTGGTTTTGTATCATTGAGATTAACTAACCCTGAAGGCTTTGAACCAATGAGATTTAGTTTCGATACTCACGCAAACCTCAGGTCCTGTATGACATCACACTGATGCTGGACAACAGGCCGACATACAGGACTTCGCGTTGGAGCTCAAGCCAACGAACACAAGCAAGCAAGCAACTTGAAGCCTTTGCACTAGTAAGCTTTAGTTTCACTTGAAGGCTAAAATCGTTGTACTACCATCTGGGAGCTGTGGCAAATCGCATGTTCAAACTTCAAATTGATGTTTAAAGAGAGCGTATGGTGACTCATCTACCAGAACCATTAAATTACTATCAGTCTTTGTGTGGAGAACAGCATCCAGCGAACAAGTGATTTATCATCTTACTCTTTTAGTTGATGAAGTTCAAATATTATGAAGAATATGAAGATCACTCAGGATTCAACGTGTGCATGTTGCAAAAATTGAAAATATAAGTACTTTACAAGAGAAACTTGCGGTACCATGACAAAGTTCATTTTCAATGACTGTGATAGATACAACCAACAGCTTTCTTATCATCATCGCTCTCTCGAAACAATTGAACTTTGAGTTCTAATAATCAAAATAATATATGTTATAATTTGTAAGCGGTGCCAAGTAAAATATACTGGACGGAGCGAAAATCGCCTGACTGTCCGTTTTAGGGAACTTCTTAAGACTAAACATAGCATTCACACAAACCCGTTTCCTGTCATTTCAATTCTCCCCATCACAAGAATTGTCTATTATGTATGTGTCATTGCCATAAGGCCTTCTTATTCGTACAGCTCGGCTATACTCAGAACAGAGAGCTACTTAATCAATACTTTTGGATATATCCTTCCAGGTGGAATCAATGCTATGGATGTCCCTGTTTAACTGTGTTTACTTTCTTCCATACCATGCTTACCATATATCTATATCTAATTTTACCTTTCTTTGTTAAATTGTGCCCACAGTTTTCGCTTCACTATTTATGTTTGACATCAATATACTTAAGCCTCGTCAAACCCTTCCCGTATACGGAAGCTGCTCATTCACCATTGGCATTCATGTTTTTTTTAAATATGTTTTTACAATATTGTTTAGCCCTCTTTCTGATATTCCTGAAGAAGTCACGAAAACCAAAACCGGCAGATTTGTGCGTTTTGATTTAATTAATGTATTACTTATTTGCCTAAAATTGTTACTACTACTACTACTACTACTACTACTACTACTACTACTACTACTACTACTACTACTACTACTACTACTGCTGCTGCTGCTACTACTACTACTACAACTGCTGCTACTAACTACTCCTATTCATTTCCCCACTATTTCTGTTCACATGGCCAGAGTTCATTGTAAGCTATCTACGTGTGTACGCTTGTTGTCTCTTTCTTTTGCATGATCTACATATATCTATATGTTTCATCTTACATTATGATATCCTGTGGTAATAGTTAATTCTCTTATCCATTGACAATATATGCCTACCCATGTTACTCCTAATATGACGCCATGTCGTGTAACGTACCTTACTTTACATTACTTGTTATTTCTACAGGAATGGCATGACGAGAAACTGGTGTGGAACATCAGCCAGTATAACAACATTAGCAAACTGCGTATACCATGTGACTTGATCTGGCTTCCGGATATTGTACTGTACAACAGGTTAGTATGCGCTGGCCATGCCTCTGCCAAAAGTGACTGTTGCGTCATGAATGGTATTTACAGTGCTGTAACAGGAACAAGTGCCGGCTCCCTGGCCGAGGTTTTAGCAGCTTTCTCCGTAATCTCGAATACTCTCGTGGTTGACGTGAGTGCAGAAGAATTGGAAGCGGTTCGAGTCGCACCAGTGACTTATGAGAGTATGGAGCCGGTCGCTCAGAAAGTCGTGGCGTGCTGATGAGTAATCTAGCCTAGGAATCAACATACAGCTGAAAGATGCTTATGCTGACCGCATATCCTGAAACAGGATGGAAACGCGGAAAATAAAAAAATAAAAACAAGATCAAGTATAGTACAAGAAAAACTACCCCCCCCCCCCCCCCCCCCACTTTTTTTTTCTACCCCCTCCTCGAAAAACTCCCCCACCCCAAAAAAAGATCTAAATTTGAAACAATAATGAAGCAATCATGAAATAAACATAAATAATCATAACACAAGTGTGTTTTTTTTTTTAAACTTACATAATCTGAAACAAATATATAGGGTTGGTTAAATGGGATGCATGCGGACCTGATTAATCAGCTGACACGATGAAGTGAAATGTTAACTTGTGGGCTACGCGCACATTTCAATTGAGCAAACATGATGATACTCTTATGTTGCCTGTTGTCTTTTTATTTTATAACGTACGCTCGCTTTGAACTCAAGCGTAGTCCAATTCCAATTCCAATTTTCAAAACAAAAATTCCAAATTCGGCCTCGTTCAACCTGCTTCCTCAGCGTCGGTTATTGTTGAGGTCCGTGGTTTTTGTGGGTTCATTCACCCTAATTCTTGTCTTGTGCGCTCTTACGAGTAAGTCCTATCTCGGACTGGTTATGTAGCGTTTGTGTCTGTGACGTCAGCAGAGGGATCGGTCAGCGGCTGTCCTTTGTGCATGTTTCCTCTTGTGGTTTTTTCTTTGTTGGCGCAGGCTCCTGGCTCGTCTGGCTTGACTGGTTGCAGTCCTTAGAAGGACTTTTTATTTGGTATTTTTGCCTTCTCATTTGTGTATTGCCTGTAGAAGCTTTTCGATGTGATATGCCTCCTTGCGCTTTCTTTCACTCCGCTTCCCGCGTTTGAGTTCTTGCTGTCTTTTGATTGCTTCCTCCGTGGTCAGCCATGGGATGATTTCTCCGTCATCTATATAGTATTGCCATGGGTGTTCGTCATCCTCTTTTAAATCTGGTACTGTGGCGGTACGATAGGGCATTGGTTTCCCGTTGGGTTTCTTGTACTTCTTTTCTTTTTCTTCCATGCGCTTTCTGTATTCCTCGCACTTGAGTTTGTATTTCCTCGTTATCTCTGCTTGCCATGCTGGTGTTATCGGGTCATCCTCTATGCCGTCGTCAGGGTGCTCATCTCGGTTTTCTTCGGATGTCTGGTGGGATATTGGCTTCCCTTTGAGTGATTCGGGCGTCGTGTTCCGGCTTAAAGTCTTTCGCTTGTGATTCCGGCTCGGTTTCTTGGTTTTCATCCTGCGATTTCTCTGTAATTTCTTGTTCGGCTTCTGTTGTTTGGTTTCGGAGTATTTACATTTCAGCTTTCTGTAGTTCTCGCTCTGATTTAATGGTTTGTAGATCTCCTTGTTCTCCTTCTTTATCAGTGCCATATGTTCTACTTCTTGCTTGATGCTTTGCTGAATCTCCTTCATTTTCCGCCAGTAGCTTTTTCGTTGTCGCTATTCGGAAGTCGGCGTCAGCAGTGCCTTGACTTGTCTCTTCAACTCGTATATCTGTTTTTGCAGTTGATCTCTTTCAGCTTGTGCTATACCCGTGGCTGCCTCGCCCCTTCGCATTGCTTCCTTGACTGATGTCTTCGTGGTAGTTGCGATCTTTAAGACGTCTCTGTGTCGTTGTAGGTACGGACAGCCTAAGTATCTTGCTCCATGCTTGCCCAGGCAGTTGGCGCGCTTTCTTTTGTTGTTAGGAGCTCTGAAGTCCGTGTCCAGCTTGGCCAGCGGACACTCCTTGAAGGCGTGGTAATCAGCGCAGTAACGGCAGATTTCCGTCTAACTGCGGCGTATTGCACTGCTGTGGCCGGCCCTCTGGCATCTGGAACATTGGTTGACTTTAGGGATGAATCTCTCTGGCTGCTGCATTCTGTTGTTGATTGATACTGTTATCGGCATCTCGCTTCCCTCCGATATCACCACCGCCAAGGTTGTAGGTATCTTGGAGTAGGTGAGGAGCCGCTGCGCCTTCATGAATCGTATGTGAGGATTCTCTTCTCGTAGCTGCTTCAGGATTTCTTCGTATGTCAGCTCCACTTTAATCCGCTTGACAACCCATCGGACTGTTTTTGCGTCGGTGTTTCCGACTTTGGTGTCTTTCTCCTCCTTCTTCTCTCCTGTCTTGGGTCTTGTCTATGGTGGGCTGTCAATCTTCTCCCTCGTGGTAGCTTCGGTAGTAGTTGTAGATTCAGATTCGATATTACAGCTCACAAGTAGGCTCTTCACGTTGTTCTTGTTGTCGGCTCCCACGCTGCACATCTTGGATACCGCGTGTTTCTTGTTGTTGGACTTTCAACGTGACATTTTCCCCCGTATCAGACTGCTTGACTTGTTCAGGCGACTTGACTTGTTAGCGCTCGCAATGCGAATGACGACGCGCGAAGTAGTCCACACATGTGCTACTATTTATAGTGTATTCGACTGATCTTTGCGTATGGATTAGCTTTCCCGTATTACCTGCTTCTGTTTGCCATCAGGCGAACACACTGCGACTTCAGAGGTACTTGTCATTTACGTCCCCAAATCAAGGACGAGAAGACAACATTTTAGTCCACTAGTTGAACCCGCTACCTCGGAATCAGCACACCGATTGTCTGATGTCATTGATTCTCTGGTGTAATTGATTAGCTGGTATCATTTAATCCCTGCATCACTGACAGTCTGGTTTCACTGAGTGTCTGTCATGACTGAGTGTTTAGAATCACTGAGTATCTAGTATCACTGAGTGTCTGGTATCATGGAATATCTGCTATCACTAGGTGTCTGGTTTCATGGACTATCTGCTTTCACTAAGTGTCTGGTATCACTGAGTATATGGTATCATAGAGTGTCTGGCATCATTGAGTGGCTAGTATCATAGACTATCTGCTATCACTAAGTGTCTGGTATCACTGAGTGTCTTGTATCATTGAGTGTCTGGTATCATTGAGTGTCTGGTATCATTGAGTGTCTAATATCATTGAGTGTCAGGTTTAATTGAATGTCTGGTATCACTGAGTGTCTGATATCACTGATTGTTTGGTAACATTTAGTGTCTGGTATCACTAAGTGTCTGATATCAATGAGTGTATGGCATCATTGCGTTTCTGGTATCATTGAGTGCCTGATATCCGTTCGTTGTTTGTCCATCAAGAATGATGATGACCATTCATTTCATCCAGTGGGGTTGAAAGTATGGAGCCATGAGTTCTAAGATGGCTGATAAGGCCTATTTTGGCTCGAAATGTTCTTTGACAATGTGGACAAAGAATGCTTGACGTTTCTGGAGGAGGATTTTCTGCAGTGGTTTTTCTGTTCTGTCTTTTCTTCACAGCGCTTGCAGTCCTGGTTGCCTCACAAGTGACTGCACCCTTGCATAATGATGCACGCCACGAATTTCGGTCTCTGGCTGCAGTATCCCAGGTGTCATGATGAATTCCAAAAGCATTCAGTGAGATTTTCAGAGTGTCTTTAAAGCGTTTCCTCTGGCCGCCTTGGGAGCGTTTACCACAACGCAACTCGCCGTAAAAAATTCGTTTAGGGAGCCTGTGATCTGGCATGCGAGTCAAGTGACCAGCCCAGCGAATCTGATTCTTCATTAGTAGAGTGTGGATACTGGGCATGGACGCTCTTTCTAGGACTTCAGTGTCTGGGATCTTGTCTTGCCATTTAATCTTCAGTAACTTCCTAAGGCAGACTGTGTGGAAGTGGTTTAATTTCCTAGCGTGTCGCTGATAAACAGTCCAGGTTTCACAAGCATATAGCAGTGTGGATAATACAACTGCTTTGTAGACTTTCAGCTTTGTTTGCAGGCTTATTCCATTTCTGTCCCATACATTCTTGTACAGTCTGCCAAAGGCCGCGCTGGCCTTGGAGATTCTTGCATTCACTTCATCATCAATTGTGGCAGCTTGTGACACAGTGCTGCCAAGATAGGTGAATTTGTCCACAACACTTAGACTATGACCATTCACTTTGATATTCGGCACAGTGTGATTATTCCCTGGAGCTGGCTGGTACATAACTACAGTCTTCTCCAAATTGATATTGAGCCCAAAGTTGGCACAGGCATGTGAGAAAGCTGAAACATTATGTTGCATGTCCGCCTCTGAGTTGGCGTATAGAGCGCAATCATCAGCAAACAGGAGCTCTCTGACGGTGTCGCTGTCAATTTTGGTTTTAGCTTTCAGCCTTCTGAGATTGAATAACTTTCCATCCATGCGGTAGTTGATGTCTATTCCAATGTCGTTGTTCTCGAAGGCATTCGTCAACATAGCTGAAAACATGAGGCTGAACAGTGTTGGTGCCAGGACACATCCTTGTTTCACTCCATTGGTGACAGGAAAGGGCTCAGACAGTTCACCATTTTCCTGTACTCTTGCCTGCATGCCATCATGAAATAGCCGCACTATTTGGACAAACTTTCGTGGACAGCCATATTTTGCCATAATCTTCCACAGTCCTTCTCTGCTGACTGTATCAAAAGCCTTGGTAAGGTCAATGAAAGTGGAGAACATTTCGCAGTTCTGTTCCTGACATTTCTCTTGCAGCTGCCTTGCAGCGAAAATCATGTCAACAGTTCCACGTTCTTTTCTGAAGCCACACTGGCTCTCGGAAGAAGACCTTGATCGAGATGGGCCGTGAGGCGATTGAGAAGAATTCTGGCGAGTATCTTCCCTGCAATTGAAAGCAAGGAGATGCCTCGGTGGTTGTCACAGGATTGGCGGTTTCCTTTTCGTTTGTAAAGGTGGACTATTGACGCGTCCTTGAAATCTTGTGGCATGGTCTCGTTCACCCATATGTTTGTAAAGACTTGGTGAAGCTGCTCTGTTAGGACCGGCCCACCTGCCTTGTATATCTCTGCCGGGATGGAGTCCGGACCAGGTGCCTTGCCGCTGGAGAGTTGCTGGATGGCTTTGTTTACTTCCACTATGGTTGGCAGGTCATCAAGTGTATCATTGATGGGAACTTGAGGAAGGCAGTTGATGGTTTCATCATCGAAGAAGGAAGTTGCATTTAAGATGTTGCTGAAATGTTCTGCCCAGCGCTGAAGGATGTCTTTCTTATCGGTGACCAATGTTCCCCCATCTGCACTGAGGAGGGGAGCTGTGCCTGGTGATGTAGGACCATAGACCGCTTTCAGTGAGTCGTAGAAGTTTTTCATATCATGTCTGTCAGCAAAGCCTTGAATTTCATCAGCTTTGCTGCTCAGCCAGGAGTCCCGCATGTGCCGAAGTTTCTGCTGCACTACTCTCTGAATGTTCTTGAAGGCATCTTTTTTTTATGTTGACTTCGGGTCATTCAAATGTGCCTTGAGGAGAAGATGTTTCTCGGCCAGCAATTGGTTGATGTCTTCGGAATTTTCATCAAACCAGTCTTTATGCTTTCGGGGGGTTGGGCCCAGGATTTCCATAGCAGTGTTGTAAATTATGTCCTTTAGGGCTCTCCACTCTGTTTCTGTATCCTGTTTAGCTGCAGCATTGGGCTTGAGGCGGTCTTCCAGCATATTTTCAAACGACAGCTGCATTTTCTTGCTGTTTAGGCGGGTGACATTCACTTTTTTTTTTTTTTTTTTTTTTTGCATTTTCACCCCTTGAGGACGCCGTGGTGGTTTGATGTGAATGTTTCTTTTCGAGATAATGAGACGATGGTTTGTCCAACATTCGGCACCACACATGGATTTTGTCACCCGAACGTCTTGTCTGTCACTCCTCCTGACGATGACATAGTCAATGAGGTGCCAGTGTTTCGATCGAGAGTGCATCCACGATGTCCTCTTTCTCATGGAGAGACGGAAAATTGCGTTGGTGATCAGGAGATCGTGTTCGGCACATGTCTGAAGAAGGAGGAGTCCATTGCTGTTACAATTTCCGACTTCGTGCTTTCCAATAATGCCACTCCAAGAGGTGGTGTCCATGCCTACTCTGGCATTGAAATCCCCAAGGAGTAAAAGTTTGTCTCCTTTGGGAACAGATGTTAATACATTATGAAGGTCCTCATAGAACTTGTTCTTGACATCATCTTCATTGGTCATAGTTGGTGCGTAGACACTCACAATGGTTGAATGCTTCTTTCCATTCAGCAGGGGCATTTTAATGGTCATGAGCCTGTCGTTTATAGCCTTTCGAAATCCAGCTAGTTTGCCGACCAGGGTCGACTTAATGGCAAATCCCACACCGGATTGGCGCCTTTCCTCGCTTTTCCTTCCACTCCAGAAAAATGTGTAGCCGGCACCTATTTCACAGATTCGGCCTTCTTCTGCAAGTCGTGTCTCGCTCAAGGCTGCAATGTCGATGTTGTACCTGCCCAGCTCTCTCCCAATCAGTGCTGTTCTTCTCTCTGGACCCGACGCGCCGTCTTTGTCAAGTAGGGTGCGTACATTCCAAGTTCCAATTGTTAAAGGAATATGGTTTGCTCTTTTAGTTTTACCTGTTTTTTCTTTGTTTGTATGTCGACCGCAGTGTAGAGTACCCATAAACCGCGGCTAGCTGGTTAGGTAGTGATGGAGCAGACAATGTTTAGGGCACCTTTTCTAGCCCCTTCCCCATGCTATGGAGGTGAGCAGTGTATTCCTATAGAGGGCTGCTCAGTCGATCAGAGGGCTGCCGAATCCCACTGCTGCTCCGGTCAGTAGAAGACGACCATATGGCCTGAGCCGCCTGTGTGCAGGTCTGCGAATACGGCTGCCAGCGTACCCACGCCTGCCGCTTCGCCGCTCGCCCATCGCCACGGGGCTTGAAGGTGATGTATGACGTTGGATGAAGAATGACTTGCGCGATGAGTTGGATTAAAGTGAGGAGGAGTTGCGCAATTCGTCGACCTCACTCTCTCTCTCTCTCCTGAGTCCATCTGAATCCAGTGGCAGGACAAGTCAAGACGACTGGAGACGAATACAGGTGCAGTGGAAGACCAGAGCGCTCTACGTGCCTTGCCGTGCTCATTACGTTCCACAACGCTTTGCAAGTAAACGCCGTCTTGCCCGTTGAATCAGGAATGATTTCTTCCGCGCTGTCTGCCGGATCCTGTCTTCACATGCTGGGTAGGCATACCCTAGTTCACCGCATGGTTTGACACCAAATCGGCTACCCGCGCCTGGTTTAGCCAGCCTCTCACAGCTGTTGCCCGGGGGGGGGGGGGGGTGGCCGCTGTCGCATGCTGACAGCTACTAGGAGCCACAGGCGTGAGCTGGGTCATCATCATCATCATCATCATCATCATAAACATCACTTGCATGTCGATATGCGTGAACAGTCATGGTTCACCATCTCACACGTTACCGGTGTCTTGGATTAGGTCTGTGTTCTTGTCCCGATAATGCCATGTGGCCAAAACATACAAGACATGATCGCTTTGTCTTTCTCGTTATCTTTTACTACACATTTTGTCAATTATCACGAAGTTTACATGCGTATTTCTCCTCATAAAAGTGCCCAACATATCTAGGCTGTCTGCGTCTAATTTCTCCGAAAAGTTTACGGGTTTTCATTTGTTTCTTGAAGATATTGCTCATTTCTTTTTCTGTTTATCCAGGTTACTCCTAGTATTTCTAACGCTAAATTATAGTGCAATTAGATGTTTCTCTGCCTGTCTGCTTATTTTCAGTGTTTCACATGCACATTTTTATCAGAAACCACATTTCCACTGCCACGATGTTGTACCTCAAGTAAAACTTCAATTGGAAACCCATTACCATGGCACTGAGCAGCCTCAGCACAATTACAATAGAGTACACAACCTGCTGTGTTAGTTCGCTTTTCCCATCTACTTACTATTTGTGGTGCATCCCCCACCTTCACTGCTTCCCTTCATTATTAAGCAGTAACTTTGCCCAATTAAGTGGAAAAGCGTCAGCCTGAATACTTGTTTTGTTTCGGTTATGTCATATATTGTATTACATAAATTGACTACTCGGATTACCCGGATTACCCGTTCGCCCGAAAATCCGGAATCATATTATTTAATATGTATATTTGCTAGGATTGTACAATTTTAATTCAGTTTCTATTGTTTCGTGAAATCTAGGTCTCCCTGGCCCAGGGGTTAACGTCTTTCTCCGTAATCTCGTATGTTCTCCAGAGTAACGTAACCTGCGCAAGAATCGGTAGCGGTTCTCGCCGCGTTGGTAACTTAGGGATATGTGAGCCGGCCGCTCAGAAAGCAATGACAAACTACTGAGCGTAATCTTGCCTAGTACATCAACAGCAGCTGAAAAATGTTGATGTTGACTGCAATGTCCTGTAAGGGATATGCAACAACAACAACAACAAAGAGTCCAATAGATGGATAGTTGCCCTAAACAGAGAAAGTACCCCAGGATATTTTCCTCACTTTATTTTGGCCAGAAATGTAACCCAGCCTAATTCTGTTCTTGATAAAAAATAATTCAGACTTATTGAGTTATGATGAAGTAGTTCAGACTTATTGAGTAATGATGAAGTAGTTCAGACTTATTGAGTTATGATGAAGTAGTTCAGACTTATTGAGTTATGATGAAGTAGTTCAGACTTATTGAGTTATGATGAAGTAGTTCAGACTTATTGAGTTATGATGAAGTAGTTCAGACTTATTGAGTTATGATGAAGTAGTTCAGACTTATTGAGTTATGATGAAGTAGTTCAGACTTATTGAGTTATGATGAAGTAGTTCAGACTTATTGATTTATGATGAAGTAGTTCAGACTTATTGATTTATGATGAAGTAGTTCAGACTTATTGAGTTATGATGAAGTAGTTCAGACTTATTGAGTTATGATGAAGTAGTTCAGACTTATTGATTTATGATGAAGTAGTTCAGACTTATTGAGTTATGATGAAGTAGTTCAGACTTATTGAGTTATGATGAAGTAGTTCAGACTTATTGAGTTATGATGAAGTAGTTCAGACTTATTGAGTTATGATGAAGTAGTTCAGACTTATTGAGTTATGATGAAGTAGTTCAGACTTATTGAGTTATGATGAAGTAGTTCAGACTTATTGATTTATGATGAAGTAGTTCAGACTTATTGATTTATGATGAATTAGTTCAGACTTATTGAGTTATGATGAAGTAGTTCAGACTTATTGAGTTATGATGAAGTAGTTCAGACTTATTGATTTATGATGAAGTAGTTCAGACTTATTGAGTTATGATGAAGTAGTTCAGACTTATTGAGTTATGATGAAGTAGTTCAGACTTATTGAGTTATGATGAAGTAGTTCAGACTTATTGAGTTATGATGAAGTAGTTCAGACTTATTGAGTTATGATGAAGTAGTTCAGACTTATTGAGTTATGATGAAGTAGTTCAGACTTATTGAGTTATGATGAAGTAGTTCAGACTTATTGAGTTCTGGAAAAGTCATCATCATCATATATGTCATGCCGCTAAGCCTGGGCTGTCATGTTTCGCCATTTCACACGATCACCTGTTTTTGTCCTGATTATGCCATGTGGCCGAGACATCCGGATATTTATCTCTATGCCTGTCCCTCGTTCTTTTATTCTCAGTCTTGTCAGTTGTCACGAATTTCTCCAGTTTATTTCTCATAACGTGCCCCCAAAATCTTAACTGTCTACGTATAAATCTGTGTCTTCTTACAATTTAATTCTAACCCTAGTTGTTCACTGTGTACGATAACCGTATCACTACTTGTTGCAGATCATGTTAATTATCTGCAATAAATACTGTATCATCTACGTATCTAATATTCTTGATATTACGTCACTCAATTGCCATTCTTCTCATGTCTTTTAAATTTTTAAATAGTATTTTCACCGTAGAGGGGAAAAAAGATCTGGACATATTATACATCTTTGCCGCACACCTCTCTTAAACGGTTGATATTAATCAACTTCATTATCAATCTTTATGGCGGCTTGTTGTTTCCAATGTATGTTTGTTTGTTTTTTACAAGTCTAAGGTCTTTCTCATCAATTTGTAGATCTGCAAGCATCTTCATCATGTCGACATTTCTTACTTTATTGAAAGCCTTTGTGTAGTCAATGAAGCAAAGGTGTAGGTCTTTGTTTACTTCTATTGAACGCTCCATTAATGTTTTCAGCAAATACTGTACCCTTGCCTTCTACAAACCCACATTGTTCTTCCCTGAAAAAGTAACTCAGACTTATTGAGTTTTGAAAAGGCAGTTCAGACTTATTGAGTTATGGTAAAGTAAGTCATGCTAACTGAGTTCTGGAAAACTAACTCAGACTATTGCTATTGACTATACAGATACAGGGATCCGTGGGCTATAGTGGCTTAGACACTGGTCGGCCGACCCCGTAGTCATTGGTTCCATCCACATTGGGGGGGGGGGGGGTATAATGGTTACCAAGAAATATCTTGTGAAGTGAAGGCGGCCGGTGTCACTTGACCACATCACCCACCGACTGTCGATTGGTCTATACACATTTGTCTCTAGCACCATACGCCCAATACGCCTTAAGGCTTGTAAACTGGTCTGTTACTTATGCACATAAATAAATTATCATGAGATTTGGCCATTGAAACATTTACCTTTCTAACTGGTGCTTGTAAGTGGTACATGGTGACCCCCCTCCCTCCCTCCCTCCTACACCCTCCCCCCCCCCCCCCCCCAACAAAAAAAAACGGAACCAACAAATCTTTGAATGTGGGCACCGCATTCACCTGACTTGAACCCCCTAGATATGTATCTATGGAGGTATCTCGAGGAAAAAGTCCACAGAGAAATGCGGTCCAGTAATTATGCAAGTTTGACAAAGCGACAGAGGTAACTGAAACTGTTGGAAATGATTGTACGCAGACTGAAGTTTACGTTCACCAAATTTCAAGAAATTTGTTTGATCTTTAAAGGATTTAATAAACTTTATATGGGTCCTGTTTTTTTTTTTTTTTTTGAGGGGGGCGGGGGGTGTCACCCTGTACCTTCAGTGGTATCTGATAAAATCTGAATTATTTTATTTACATTGTAAGTGCCTGTATGTAGCTTTCTTTATTTCTTTCGTTGGCCTGAAACTGATTGTCTATATCTGCAATGTTATCGCTTGTATACCATCTCTGTGGTGAAGGAGTTACGGACTCAGTTCGTGATACCCGCGTTCAAAACACAGCTGCGGACGATTTGAGAGCTTCCATAAAGTTTACCTTCCACTGTTGTTGCTATAGGCCAGCAGGATTTCCTAGATATGTACAGAACTGTCTTCTTTCTACAACCACATGGTTCTATGTGTTTCTGGTTGAGCTGCCAACAATAAATACATCAGCGATGTTGCTACTTAAAGCGATATCGCCTTTACTAGCAAGCCCGGCGTTCTTGTACTTACCACATTTTCGTTAAGTTTGTTTCTCACTGAGTTAAACAGATTTACTGTGCGTCTGTGATGTGTTAGGAGCTTCATATTTTGTAAGCCTGAGTGCAAGGAAGAATAGGTAGTTAGTCTTTCACGCTGCGAGCCCAAGACCGTGACCATGCAACTACCTAATCATTTTTTCTCTCCCGCTTTCTCTCCAAGTTGTGTATCACTAATTATACGCCTGCCCTGCTGCTACATTACTTCCTGTGTTTGCGGTGTTAAGTAGCAATACCAGTCTTCTCCTGCTTACAACTATTTTGGTCGATTCGATATTTGTTGAGTTGCATATCGCAAATTATTCGACAGCGATGTTGCTGCTCAACGTGTAGATGTCTTTATGTAGCAAGTGCTGCATTCTTCCGCTTTCACTCATAGTGTCTTTATCGTTTAGCCGAGTATCACCAACTATACGTCAATGATGTCGCTACTTTGTTTAAAGCTGAGGTTGCCAAATGTTGTAACTGAGAAACCGGGACATTTCTCTTTAGCATTTTGAAACACTTTAAGTACCGTAATTAAAACTGCAATTATACAAATAACAGAAGACAAGACCTAATTTATTTCATACACCACAGACTACATTGTTACATTGCGAATAGCTTATAACTATTTCTTAAAAAGCCATAGCAGACAGAAAACGACAAGCATTGCCACAATAAAAATAAAATGTGTGTCTTCAATGGGAAATTGGGAAAGAGTTTGATTGAATTAAATATTGCAAGAAATAAGGAGAAATAACTCCGGGACAAAATTGCGTCGCGAAATAATTTTTCGGGACACTGATTTATTTACTTAATAAAACAAGGATTTGTGCGAACACCGAAACACCTGGTAACCCTATTTAAAGCTTTAGTGCCTTTATGTAGCAAAATATTACGTTCTTCGACCAACAGCGATAGCTTTCAGCGTTTCTCGTCAAGACGTATGTAACATACGGTATGTTACAGTGTAGGCCTACATATGCGTCATTCTTGTTGCTACATAACTTAACGCGTTAGCGGTTTTATGTCACACGAACAACCTTGACTTTCGATGTTTATCCTTAAGGTACAAATCACTAAACATTAGCACTGTTGCTACTTTACTTAAAGCCTGTATGTAACAAGATGATTGTCCTTATTCCCACAATCAACGATGTGTTTCTCACTGAGGTGCACACCAGCCATGAGATTGTCTCAAACTATCAATAAAGTATTGCCGGGAGGTTGTATTCATAATAACTGTATGTAAGTTATCGGATTGGTGCTGATTATCTATGGATACATATGTTCACGGTTTGATATGAGACATTAGAGCGACTAACTGTGTTGCCAGGAGGTTGTAGAGTGGCTTGAAATTACATGCGGTATGTTCTAGCCCCACGCAGTTTGTAGGCTCAGCTTTGTATTTCCTAACTGATTAATGCCATATGGTTTCATTGTTTTGTGTTCATCTGCCAAATACTTTGCGTTTGTATTCATTATAACTGTATGTAAGTTATATGGTTGATGATGATTATCTATGGGCAAATATTTTCAAGATTTGATATGAGACGGCAGAGCGACTAACTTCGCCCGGTGTCAAACAAGAGTCATGTATACAAATGCTGAGCAAATATGCCTTTCTGTTTTGTCTCATATAGTTGTATTCCACAGTAACAATTTTCGCATGATATTGTTAGCATTGCAAGTAGACATTTTTTTTTTTTAAACATAGATTCATATTGACGTCCCAAGGTGTACAAAGAACAAAGAAAAGAATCAGTTAGCATCGCACAGAAAATTGTTTGCTTTCATCTGTTTAACTGAAATTGATTTAATTTGCTAGCTTTAAACACTTATATTTGAATTGGTCTAATTTATTCGCTTTAAACTATTAAACGTGAACTGGTCTAATTTGCTAGCTTTAAAATGTTTAACATAAACTGGTCTGTTGACTTCTGTTAATATTCACCAGGCGTTCCTTACAATGAGTTAGGGTCTTTAGCTGTTAAATAAATATCATGTTTTAAGCGATATATTTCTCTACACTCACTAATCTGATCAGTTTATGGGAATAGGCATTGCTAGGTAATAAGAGATGGGGAGACTGTGTTTGTCGAAATCCCGTAATCCACCCTGTTGTTGTTTTGGCAGAAATTGTGTCCCGTGAGTAAACTCCTCATGTAAATGTCACAGGTATGGGCCAGGTTTCCTGTCGGTCTGGCGGGTACGTAGATAAACTTTTATGCCAGGCTGTTTGTATTGCCCATCTCCAGTTTACCAGATGTCATTGAGGTACGTAAAATGGAAACACGTGGCCTTAGTCGTCATAATTAAACATTTCCTGGAGCTAAGTGAGGGTTTTCTTTACCGTTAATTAATGTCTCCGTTAGTTTAGGCTTGTTTAATGCAAATCTTTTATGATAATATAAATAAATATATCTTGTGTGGGGAAAAGGATGCTGCACTCTGCAACAAGTGGTCCGTGGTAGCATAATGGCATAATGTTTGCCGGCCGGTGGTCACGTGGTAAAACCCCCATCTGGGTCTGGATTTTTTTGTTCAGAATTAACATCCGGTTCCACGTCGACCCATTCTAACATGGGTACCCGGACATTTTCTGGGTGGTGGAGGCGGGAGGAGTAAAGGTAGTCACCATGGTATTGACGACGTCACCCTTCGAGAGTTGATTGATTTATTAAAACAATATGGGGCGCTTGAACGTCAATTAATTAGTTTATTCTTTCACCGCTCGTTTAGTAAGCTCTGATAGATTGTTATTAGTTCATATCTTGATATCTTCCTGCATACATTACTGTCTACCTCTTGCTCACCTGCATTCTCTTGATATCTTGAAACTTACGCCACTGTCTAAGACTTGCTCACCTGTCTTACCTTGATATCTTCCCACATACATCGCTTTCTACATATTGCTTACCAATCATATCTTGATATCTTCCCACTTACATAGATGTCTATCACTTGCTCACCTGCCTTATCTTTATATCTTCCCACTTACATACATGTCTACTTCTTGCTCACCTGTCATACCTTGATATCTTCCCACTTACATACATGTCTACTTCTTGCTCACCTGTCATACCTTGATATCTTCCCACTTACATACATGTCTACTTCTTGCTCACCTGTCATATCATGATATCTTCCCACATACATCGCTTTCTACATATTGCTTACCAATCATATCTTGATATCTTCCCACTTACATAGATGTCTATCACTTGCTCACCTGCCTTATCTTTATATCTTCCCACTTACATACATGTCTACTTTTTATTCTTATGTCTACTCTTATTCACCTGCTATATCTTTATATCTTCCCACTTACATCGCTGTATAATTCTTGCTCACCTGCCCAAGACGTTTCCGTTTCATGTCAGTGCTGTTTTAAACGAGTCTCATCTCTTGTAATGTCACCTGAGTATTTGATTTGTCTCTTTGTTATTTATTTCATCTGTTCTGTTTTCACTCTCAGTTTCTCGAATGATATCTACATTTATTTGCTTCAGTTTCTATAAAATGTGACTTTGTCAGTATTGTTACACTCCTAGGGTCTCTATTCGAAACGTCTAATTGCTTATTAATTATCCATGTATCCACACCACACAGAATGATTATATAACAACTTTCATTTGTAAGTAATTATTTAACTGTTTATATAGTAATGATTTCTTAAACTATTAAATGGATTCTGAGATATTCACTTTCTTTGGCTTTATTTGTTTTCCTTTCTGCCATCATGTATTGTATGTTTCATAGATATGAGGTACATGTCGCTTATTCTGATATATCTGCATGTGCGCCATGTTCATTTTTGGATTCTTAGTTGTACTGCTAATAATCATCATTTTAATTTCCCCCACCCCCTTAAACAAACAAAAAGAAACACACACAAACAAATATTAATAACCCGTCGGTAGTTTGCCCTTTGCATGTTGACAAGGCCCTGTAACATCTGTTGATTTTCAACTGCTGAGACGGCGTCATCATAGTATCTAAGTTTTGTTGATTATTCTGTTTGTGATGTTCCTTGCTAGCTTCTCTGATGTTTTTTTACGAGGGTCGGTCAATAGGTAATCCATCCATCATGTGCCATGCCGGTAAGCGTGGGCGGTCATGTTCTGCCATCTCACTCGATCACCAGAGTCGTGGATCAGCTCCGTGTTTCTGTCTCGACCATGCCACAAGGCCAAGCCATCCAGGTACTTGCTTCTAGGTCTTCCCCTTGGTCTGTTCCCCTCGATCTTACCAGTTGTCACCAAATTCTCCAATCCATTTCTTCTCATAACATGCCCAAAAAATTTTGACTGTCTACGTCTAATTTCTCTAATCAATTTACGATCTTCATTTGTTTCTTGAAGGACTTGTTCATTGGTCTTTCTGGCTGTCCATGGTATTCTTTGCATTTTCCTCAGAAACCACATCTCTACAGCCATCAGATGTTTTTCAGACTGACTGCTCATTGTCCACGCTTCACATCCATATAAAAGTATAGGTTCAATGTAGCATCTCAACACTCTTTTTCTCGTTTCAATTGACATCTTTTTATTGGTCAATATGTTTTTCATCTTGCTAAAGGCTACTTTTGCCATGGCGATTCTTGTTCTAATCTCTTCAAGGCATCTCCCATCAGATGTTATTACTGTTCCGAGATAATTGTACCTGCTCACTTGTTGAAGAATATTCCCATTTACTTGTATATTACATTGTGGTATTTCGTCCTTCCTAGTGACGACCATAATCTGTGTCTTTTTACAATTTAATTCTAACCCTAGTTTGAATAACGAAGACACAAACAATAGATTGCACGATTTATTGCCT
Organism: Cepaea nemoralis; assembly: GCA_014155875.1. Taxonomy (NCBI): domain Eukaryota; kingdom Metazoa; phylum Mollusca; class Gastropoda; order Stylommatophora; family Helicidae; genus Cepaea; species Cepaea nemoralis. The sequence continues at coordinate 422,363 of JACEFZ010001261.1, forward strand.
GGCATATTTCGCTGCATCTCGTCAGGTACATACTGCAGAACTCACACAACTTACGTGAAATTAACTAGATAAATCCTTCAAGTTGAAATATACACAATTTCGCACAGTAATGTCGATTGTCTACCACGGTAATTTTAAGCTGACTAACATGTCTTTCTGTTTACACAATTCTGGCTTGCGTTGATAGATCATAATTGCTTCTGCAAATTTTAACAAGCGAGTATTCTGTGTTCTAAACAACACGCGAAATGCAGTCTCTCTGGACACAACATGGCGACTGGCAACAATGTGCTTGCCGATTGAAGACGCCGGGAGCTTCCGGTGTGTCGGCTCCTCGTGGCTATCATCTCCTGTGTGTTGTATCTTGTTGACCCATTGAGGTATGTGTTCTAACACCCGTTTGTTAAGCTGTCTCTCCGTTCGGCCAATGTAAACGGCCTGGCATCTACATGTGAATTGGTAAATACAATTGTTTGTGGCGTACAGAGGAACAGGCTCTTTGACTGTTGGTGTAGGAATGGGTACGGTTTTACATCTAATGACTGGAGTTGCCGCACAGAATGTTTGACCTACTGCTGTAGTAATTAGATGTAAAACCGTACCCATTCCTACACCAACAGTCAAAGAGCCTGTTCCTCTGTACGCCACAAACAATTGTATTTACCAATTCACATGTAGATGCCAGGCCGTTTACATTGGCCGAACGGAGAGACAGCTTAACAAACGGGTGTTAGAACACATACCTCAATGGGTCAACAAGATACAACACACAGGAGATGATAGCCACGAGGAGCCGACACACCGGAAGCTCCCGGCGTCTTCAATCGGCAAGCACATTGTTGCCAGTCGCCATGTTGTGTCCAGAGAGACTGCATTTCGCGTGTTGTTTAGAACACAGAATACTCGCTTGTTAAAATTTGCAGAAGCAATTATGATCTATCAACGCAAGCCAGAATTGTGTAAACAGAAAGACATGTTAGTCAGCTTAAAATTACCGTGGTAGACAATCGACATTACTGTGCGAAATTGTGTATATTTCAACTTGAAGGATTTATCTAGTTAATTTCACGTAAGTTGTGTGAGTTCTGCAGTATGTACCTGACGAGATGCAGCGAAATATGCCAGGCAATAAATCGTGCAATCTATTGTTTGTGTCTTCGTTATTCAAATTCACTACGGGAAAACATTGTTTTGAACTAACCCTAGTTGTTCACTGTGTGTAACAATCGCATCTACTAAATTTTGCAGGTCCTGTTCATTGTCTGCAATCAAGACTGTATCATCTGCATATCTAATGTTATTGATGCATCGTCCCCCAATGTTGATTCCTTCCATATCTTCAATATTTCTGAAAATACTTTCACAATACAATAGGTAATGCCTCCTATTTTTTTAAATCTATTTGAATACTTTATCCGTGTGCACTTTATTAATTGATCGGGATTTCTCAGAAAACTCTTCTGCAATGCGTATCACTACGAACCTGTTTCAGTCACAGGTTGCGCAATATTAACGGTTTAAACATGGCCACCAAAAATATTCGGTTAAAGCAACCTATTGACACATAAATCCTCAATGCTGAAGGCGAGACTCCGATTCGCATCCACAAACGTTTCAGTATTGTTTATGGAGATTCATAGTTGGTTAGATATGATCTGGAGGCTGCACCAGCAGATGACGAGACAGGCGATGCCTGGTACACATGGTACCGTTTATAATGATAACAACCGACCTATGACAACTGACAAGAACAAAGGTGAGGCTTTTATTGCGCGATTTTTAAAACAGACGGATCAGCAAGATAGGGCTATTAAAGATAACGTCAGAGAAGCCTTGTCACGGGTAACTAGGAATGAGGACTGTGAGATTAAAGTGGAGGACATTAGACGGGTACTGAAGCGGGCTAAAGACACAGCGCCAGGTCCGAATGGGGTGAGGTACTCCCATATGTGGAACATAAATGATGGGGACTTGGAGGATATGGCTCTTTGTTTCAACATAAGCATCAATACAGCAGAAATACCCCACGATTGGCTGCATAGCTACCCAGTCCCACTCCAAAAGACAGGTAAAGATCACTCCAGACTTAATGGATACCGAATCATAACCCTGCAAAACACGTATGGCAAAGTCCTCGAAAAGATAGTAGCACGCAGGCTCCAGCGACAAATGGAAAGTCGTAATCTGCTTCCCCAAGGACTCGGGAGATACCGGCCTGGGAAGGACACCTGGGCCAATGCTGCAACTTTTTCATTTGATGTCTACGAGGGCTTCCAGGATAAACAAGAGACAGTGGCGGTAGCTCTAGACCCGGAGGATGCGTATAACAGGGTTAGGTATGATCGGTTTATACACACACTGTTGGACATGGAAGTCTGCCTTTGTCTTGTTAGATGGGTTGCGGCAGTTCTTTATGAGCGTAAGGTTGGACTGCGCATGGGTTCCTGGACTTCTGAGCCCTGTACTATTACACTTGGGTTGCCGCAGGGATCTGCTTTTTCCACAGTGCTTTTTAATGTCTACACCAGCAAAATCGCAGCTATTGAGACACCAGGTGTGAGTAGAATCTTGACATTTGCAGATGATGTGCTGGTGTACAGATAGGGCAGAGACAGGGCCAGTTTGGCGAAAGACTTACAGGTGGCGGTAAACAGGGTGGCGGAGTGGTGCAGGGTCGCAAGGGCCATTATAAACCTAGACAAGGCATTGGTTGTGTGGTACTCCTTGGATAACCGGATCGTCAAGGCAGACGTCCCAGGTATTATGTTGAATGGATGTCCTCTTAGTCGAGAGAAATTGAAGTACTTGGGTATCACCTTTGACAGGTGTTTGTCTTTTAAGGATCATGTGGAGGCCTTGATGGTGAAGGCTGGTAGGGGACTTAATGCATTGAGGGCTATGGCAGCAACTGGGGTAGATCAGAGGATGCTGTACAGGCTCTTTCAGCAGTTAATAATTTCGGTCATTGAGTATGGTTTGGGGCTGCTGACAGTATCAGAGAGCCAGCTTGAAAGGTTGGCGCGTATACAGAATGCTGCCGTGCGGTTAATCCTGGGATGCACAAGGACACACCAATTATATGCATGAGGCATATCCTGGCGCTGCCAACAATGACGGATAGGCATAGGGTCCTTCAGATCAAATGGTACCTGAGAGTTGCCGCAGATATGGATCACCCGCTGCATCCAGCATTGGATATGGTCAAGGGTCATAGACTAAGACGATGCAGGTCCTGGATGGCACAGACGGAACTTTCTATACGTCAGGTGTGTGATCAAGAGACCATCAATCGTGAAAGAGAGTGAGTTGAAGGTCCGGAAGACATCACGGACTGACACAATGTAATAATAACACTGGGTCGTGAGTGCAGAGAATGGGCAGCGGGCCGCACTGAGTATGAAGTGCAACAGCTGATCCAGAGCAACACGCATCAAGGTGACATAGTCATCTACACCGATGGGTCAGTGGTGAGAAACAGACTTTATTGCAAAGGCTAATGGACTAGTCTTGAAATAGGAGAGTCTGGCATATGAGACTACGACCTCCAGAATTGAAATGGAGGTGGAAGAAGTAACAGCGGCATTCCGGTGGCTAGAGAAGACCACTGCAACACACGTTATACTCATTACGGATTCAAATAGTATGCTTAGTAAAGTGGAGAAAAGAATGTTTCATGTGGAATGGCTCTCTTCGCTTCAGAGATCACAGAATATGAGAATTGTATGGATATTTTGCCTTGGCCATGCGGGGGTAGGGGGGAATGAACAGGCTGATAGGCTAGCAGGGAATGCACCTCTTGTGGTAGTTTGTCTATGGACAAGGGGGAGATGGTCGTGCGCTTGTGGGACCAGGTGAAGAAGGCGGAGAAACAGATTGAGAACCCATATGTGGAAAGAATGAGATTGCGGGGGATCGGCAGGGGCTCTGGAAGAATCTCAAAACTGAAAGGAAAGACCAGGAGGACTTTTAATCAGATATCGGTGGGAACGATAGTAGTATGACTCTTCGCTGACTGTTGAACGAGGGGACGGAGCACGTATGGGAATGTCCTGAGTGCAGTGATGTCGGTTCTTAACCCGACTCAACTCAACTTATGGAGATTCAACAGTGGATGTAAGCACTGTCCAACGCTGGGTAAGTCGTTGTGACGAAGCTGAAGTAGGTTAATCCTCATTGGCTGACACAAAGCGGACTGGCCGTCCGTTAACCGCATTGACTCCACACCACATTCATTGAGTTTATGAGACCATTCGTGGTGACCATCAGGTAACACTGGATGAACTGCGTTCCCTGTTGTCCATTAGTAAAGGCCAGATCATCATTAAAGACCTGGGTTATTCAAAGGTTTGTGCACGGTGGCATCAACTCGACGAATGTTGTGTGGAGTCAATGCGGTTAACAGACAGCCAGTCTGTTTTGCGTCAGCTAATGAGGACTGACCTACTTCAGCTTCATCACAACGATTTACCCAACGTCGGAGGGTGCTGACATACAATGTTGACTCTCCTTAAACAATACTGAAACTTTCGTGGATGCGAATCGGGGTCCCGCCTTCAGCATTGAGGAATTACATGACATTACGTTGCTTTAACCGAACATTTTTGGTGGCCATTTTTAAACCGTTACTGTTGCGAAATCGGTGACTGAAACAGGTTGGTAATGACATACATTGTAGAAGAGTGTTTGAAGAATTCCACTAAATTATAAATTGCACACCGATAAAGTATTTACATAGATAACAATTAGAAGGCATTACTTATTGTCCGTCCCTCGTAATAACTGCCAAGACATACTTCATATCTCTCAGATTTAGAGCCGGATGAAATAGCTAGCAGGGCAGCAGACACAATCTACGGACGTTCAACTGAAATGATAGCGTGCATACTGGCGGGGCCTGGCAAGACAATCGTTTATAAATACCAGCCTTCAACATACACCTTATGATGCCAGCATCGGGATATAATGTGTTAGTGTTGAGTTTAATTTAAAGTATGTGTATCATGAACCGCCATATAGAATAGTATAGACACAAATTGGAGACGTCTTGGATATGGCAAGCGTTTCTAATACATTGGTTGTATAATAACAGGAGGTGGCAAATGTTCAATAGAAATCGAGAAGAGAATCATAATAGCCAGGGTTGTTTTCCACAGCATGAGAAATATTCTATTCTCGTACAAAGAAACACATGCTTTATCACTTGAACATGAGAATCATTTCTGTTACGACATTCGCTGACGCAGGCGGGCGAAGCATCGGAGTGATTTGATACAGCTTCTTCATTAAGTATTAACGATTAACAATGCACCGCTGACAGTATTATTCCAGGATAAATAATATCACAAAGGAGGAAATCCTTAATAAGCTAGTTGTGAAAGAATGAAAACAGAATTAGAAAGATTGTGTTTTCTTCTTCTTTAAATCGCATTGTAGCATAGGTCATCAACCCATTCATGTCAAACCGTCCTCTCTTTCTGCCGGAGCCCCCCCCCCCCCCCCCCCATGTCCTCCTCATATTATTCATATATGTCTCTAATTATCCTCTTCATATGTGTTATGTCTCTCTTGATGTCGTTGGCCTTGAGAGTTATAGACACAGGATTTTCTAGTTATAATATAATCAGTCATTCTCGATGCGTGTCCTATCCTACTTCAGTGTCTTTTCCTAAATTGTTTGGTTTGCTGAAATTTGTTTAGTTCTCTCCGTAATCTCCACATTGCGATTGTGTACTATTTAAGTCCTTCTGTGCATGAACGAATTAATGAACGTTTGTAGTTTACTAGTAAGTATTTTACTCTTTCTCCATGTTTCTTATTTCTGCAGTACTGATTTAACGGTCAGAGTTAAATAGTACAAGATGTGTGCTAATTTTAATTTCCTTTGACTTCCACACATTTTCTGATGCAATGAAAGCTCCTTTTGGATTTTATTTTATTAGTATGATGTCTGTATATGTTCCTCCATCTTTGTCTACATTGCTAAATAAATAGGTCTGTAACTCCGCTTCTTGAGGAAAAGTTTCAGCAAGTAATATCGGGTTTTCATGTGCTTGGTTTATGCTCATATCTGTACCCTATGAATGTTTAGACCTATTGTTGTAGCCACACATCAAGTGTCTTTAATTTATCTTAAATTCTTGGTGCGGAAAAGAGAGTAATGTCACCATCGAGGTATATAGATCATCAAACTGCCCGGTCAAATTCTATTGAATACCATGTGTGTCGGTAATTATTTTTTTTCTTTTGCATATCCTTTACAGGACGTTGCAGTTAACACCAGCATTTTTTGTTGTGATCTCTTAGCAAGTTTACGTTCAGTACTTTGCCTTGCTTTCTCAACGACCGACACCCATACCATTTCGTAAAACACCAACGCAAAGCGGTCTGCTGCCAAATCGCGCGCATTTGTTTTTCGAAAACGGGGTAGTGCGGGATAACGAACTGCCTCCGTAACCCCACTGCCATGGATCCGGTAGTTATAGCTATCTTTATATTTCAGTCTATAGTCAGTAAGAATAATAATGTTAACAAAAGGCATCCCTGTCGCACCCCTAACACATGTTATTCTTCCCTTGTGAATACATTACAACGTTTGGTAAATAAAGTATTTTACACATGCAACACACAGAATTCATTCTTAGGGACATGATAGTGGGAACCATGAAAGTGAAAGAGGAAGGCAAGAGTTTTAACTGATCAGAGGTGAGTTGGGTCAAGAACCAACAACACAGCACACGTGACATCCCCACGCGTACACCATCCTCATTTTCAACAACCAGCGAAGAGTTCCAGTATTAATGGTACAGATTGAAGCCTGATGTGTCCGTTTGGTTTTTCCTCGCAGTACTGAGTGTCGGCCAGATTCTCTAGTCTTCCCTGCCATGTCATTCTCTCCAGACCACGATGATTTATTTTTTTTTTCTTTCCACCCTATACTCATGATTCCAAAGGGCCCTAGCCACATGTACCTTATTGCGCACTAATAACTTACCCAGCGGTGCAGACTCAGCTAGTCTGATCGCCTGCTCGTTTCCCCAACACACCATCATGTCCTGGGGACAAGAACCAACAGATGCTCACTATCATTGATTGTTTAATTGAAGCATGTTTGTAGATAACCTCAACAGATGACAGGTTCAGCGTAGCCTGCCTCTGATTTTAGATAACAAGCTCTCTTGGGTAAAAATTAGTTGATGTTTTCCTTTGAGTTCTGAGTCTAACCGAATTGTTTTACCCTCAACTCAGAATTGCACTATTCCCAGTTCTTACTAACGCTCAGGGAAGACACCATAATAGAGTACAATGAGCATTAATTCATATTGACCTTTACTTCTGTGTGCTCTGCAATTAAACATCATCAGGTGCTTGCTGCCTGGTATAGGCGATTATGCTGTTTCACATCTTGCTACTTATAAGAGCATGTATTAATTCGTGAGCTAATAAGTTTCCGTGCCATGACAACAGTGTGTCAAAAGGCTTCTCACGCTATCTTTTCTTATCACTCTTGTCACAAATTGATCCAGTTTTTAGCTTTTTTTTTTTTTTGCATATCCCTTACAGGACGTTGCAGTCAACATCGGCATTTTCAGCTGCTATTGATGTACTAGGCAATATTACGCTCAGTAGTTTGCTATTGCTTTCTGAGCGACCGGCTTACATACCCCTTAAGTTACCAACGCGGCGAGAACGGCTACCGATTCTCGCGCAGGTTGCGTTACTCACGATAATATACGGGATTACGGAGAAAGACGTTAACTCCTTGGCCAGGGAGACCGGCGCTTTTTTATTATGTGACCCAAATAAAATGTCACGATTACCTCTTTCTGATGTTTGTAAAACGTTGTCTTTATGATTTAGATTCTTTCAAAATAGTGTCAGCAGACTTTGATTAGCCAAACCCAGTGCAGACTACATGTAGACCATGTGTAGTTGTGGAACTTAAAGTGACAGAACCAGACATACACCACAGAAGTTAAGTATAGCTTATAATTGCCACCGCAGCATAGACACACTTACCACGCTTCGTTGAATGATTTTAGTCTACATTCTACTTGTATTTTATCAAACAGATGTTGTTTTTGTGCTTTTACACTTAATCTTGGCTTTCATATATGTATTCAATGTTAGTAACATTGTCAGTGAATGTCTGTAAAGTAACTAAGATTTATTTAAATAATTCAAATTATTAGTGAAATCTAAAACAAGGGACTGAGTGGTCTCGAGGTATGGTGTTTGCCTCGAGTGCTGGAGGTCCCGGGTTTAGGCCCCGATGAGGACCGGGATTTAGTTAAAAAATCCTCCTGGACTTCCAGTAATAAAATTTCCCCTGGTCTCTGGGTAGTGAGATCGGACGCCCGTGTGTATTGTTGCGCACGTAAAAAATCCCTTGGCAGTTGGAAATCGAAAAAGAGTAGCCTAACGGCGCTGCCCGGGCAAAATTTCGAGTTAAAAATCTACCCAAAGTATTTCAGGATCCTCGCCAATGCAACGGAGTTCGTGCATTGAGCTGAGTTTCTCCAGACTCAGGTTTGAGTTAGGAGGAGAACGGAGCACTTATGGGTTAACCCGTGTGCCGTGATGTTGATCCAACGACTAAACTAAACTAAACTAAAACAAGGGAATGACGTGTCATGTGACCACCGAACACATTATCTTTAACCAATCAGTTTTTCTTTCATCGCTCGCTTTGAACTCGAGCGTAATCCATACATGTGTTACTACTTCTAGTGCACACAACTGAATTTTGCTTGTGGGTTATCTTTCCCTGTTATAATTTGCCCTCGACATCAGGAAAACCCACTCAGGCTTCTGAGGTGGTTGTAACTTACCTCCCCAAGTCAAGGGCGAGAAATCAATGTCCGTGTCTTTTAGGTAGGGTTTCACATATTGCCATGTCTTTATTGTTCTAAATGTTTAGAAAGTCTCTTTTCTGTGTCACGAGATGTCTCCTGATAGCGATATTTTCTTAGTTTTAAATCACAGTCTTCTTTATTCTGAACACTTTGAGGAAACTCAGTATTTTGTCTTCTCTGAGTCATTAGACACAGTAATTTTTCTGTGCCAGCGATACCAACACACGACACTGTGAAGAAGGTAAAGGAGCCGAAACATTCGGCAAGGGGGAACAACTTCTGATGATCAGAAGCCTTCTGTTGTGTTGTCCTTGCTAAGTTTTAACCAAATCTTCCTATGTTGCTATTTTTTGCATAACCTTTTTACAGGACATCGCTGTCAATACCAGCATTTTACTGCTGTAGTTGATGTCTTGGCAAGTTTACGTTCAGTAGTCTGCTGCCAAATCGGTCGCGGTTATGTTTCGAACGCGGGTAAGTGAGCTTACGAATCGCGTCCGTAAGTCCTTTGCCACGGAAACCGGCATCTATGTTCCTAGATACTTCAATTTGTCTTATTTTTTTACCTCTATCTGCCATTGGAGCTTAGATTCTTGACAAGCTCTCCCCAAGTCCTTCTATCTTTAACTATCCCATGTAGCTCTGTCCATGTACTACCCGTAGTGTTCATTTCTTATTTCTACTTTACTTCTCGGTGAGTTTTTTAAGCTTTCCTCTATTGCATTTTTCCTGTTTATTTCCAGACTAGAGCTTTTCTAGGTATACTATTCTCAGGTTTTCTTAATATATGGCCTATCCGGTGCCAGCGTATTTTCTTCACCTCTGCCGATGATATTCCCCCATGCCACCGTCTAGTTCTCTCCATGAGCTCCAGATTAGTGATTTTATATCATGTTACCCCTTATATTTAGCACAGGCACAAATTAGTAGCCATTCTCCCTGGCGAAGGTGTTAACGATGCTGTTCGTAATCCCGTATACTCTCGTAAGAAACACAGCGAGATTCGACAGTGGATCGCGTCACGTTGGTTACTTACAGAGGGTATGTGAGCCGGTCGTTCAGAAAGCAATGGCAAACTACTGAACGTAAAACTTGCCAAGACATCAACATCAGCTGAAAATTACTGGTGTTGACTGCAATGTTCTGTAAAGGATATGCGGGAAAAAAAAACAATTAATAAAGGTTTGTAGTTTTACTTGTAATCGTTTCCGTTGTTCTCCATGTGTCTGATCCATACAACAAAAGTTCTGCTTTAATGTTAGAACTGAATATTCGATGTTATGTCCTAACTTTCTTTTTCACTTTCTGCAACCACAGAATCTATCATTTTCTGTAGCCTCAGATTTGTTGCTATAAAGATCGAGTCATCATCATAACATAATTTATTTACATCAAGACGGCCAACCGCGATCCGGAGCATGTTTTTCTATAGAACTCATTATTTGCTCACTTCATGACATAACCCAAGGAAGCGAACACATCCTTGTCTGATACACTCTTTATGTAACTGAATGTTCTTAAATCGTTGCTTACCCTTATAGTTGCTGATGGCTGCCAATATTTGTTCTTGATTATTCTCGGATCTTCGCGATCAATGATTAATTGTTCTAGCAACTTAATTATTTCTTCGTGTTTCACACTGCACTTAATACCCGTATAGAACTGAATAATCCATAATCTCTTCCACATTAAGATACAAGTAACCTCAAGCTCTCTCCCTTGCCTTGATATTCTGTCTCCCGTTTAATAATTCTCTGCTCCTAGCCTGCCCTATAAATGTACGTTCCTGAAGAGTGCGTGCACATTGTGATTCGGTTGTCATCATTATGTCTGGGCTATTTTAATACTGAAATATGATGGGCTAATATGCGTTGGGTTAGTTGGAGATCTCAAGGTGCGGGAATGTAATCAACTTAGTAAAACTGGAGACCACTGTACTTTCCAAAATGAGTCTCTGTGTGTATGTGTGTGTGTGTGAGAGCGTGCGTGTGTGTGTGTGTGTGTGTGCGTGCGTGTGTGTGTGTGTGTGTGTGAGAGAGAGAGAGAGAGAGAGAGAGAGAGAGAGAGAGAGAGAGAGAGAGAGAGAGAGAGAGAGAAAGCTGGCGCCAGTCTCATGTCACCGTACGTAACTTGTTTATACCATTGGGATTTCACCTCGGATTTAACGATTTGTCTTTCCGTCATTACGTGCACAGTTAAACAATGATCAAATAATCAAACACTGAAGATGGCATTAGGCTTGATGATATTTCAAATAGATAGAAGGCGTTGGAAATCTGTTGTAATCGACTCTATTAGTAACAATGGCAACTGATCTGATGTGTATGATGATCTAACACTGCTACATATTAAAAGCACAAAATGTCTAGAACCTAATTGAACACTTGAAAACTGCCAACCCGTCTTATGCTTACGGGTCATGTTGTTGAATCTGTTAGATCAAACTTATTAGACTGTCTGCACTTGATCGAGTTGTTGAATGTCATTTGAAATCCGTGTCTTAAAACAGGCCCTTTAAACTCTTACACATTCACACCATTTAACGCCACATTTCTCATCTCATCATATTCCTCATGTACCCTGTTGTGTCGAGGTGACGAATAAACAGCGGGAGAGTGCCCGTTTATAGGCTTCATGTATCAAGATTCCCATGGACTCTGCTATTCGCTCTGTCCATCGTTTATGTGGCCAGCCTCTTCTGCTTCTATTTTGTCTGTGCGTCATTGCTTAATGTGGAATACTGTTAGGTTGTAATCTTGTTGCGTGGCCAAACCATTTAACTTTCTGTTTTCTGATAAACTCTAACACTGCTATTTTCTCTCTTCTTGACACATTGAGTATTCTTCTCAGGAATCTCCCTTCTGTTGTTATGCTTTTTTCTTTTTCTCTGTTTCTGTCATTGCCCAGGTTTGGCACTGGTAGCATAGAGTTGGTAGGAAGATTGTGTTGTAAAGTGTATTCTTAGTAACTATTGATAGAAGTTTGGTCTTTAGTATTGGTGCCATTTGTCCAATGAGTTGGTTTGCCTTATTGCATCTATTTTCGATCTCGTCTTCTGATTTTCCACTTGATGATATTATACTTACTGAAGCTCTTTACTTGTTTCACATGGTATTCTTTCAGATGAATCTTTGTTGTTGTTTTTTTCTTCTTTGGTTATAGTCATTACCACTGATTTACTTATGCTAATTTTCATGTTCCTAACACAATTCGTTTAGAATATTTCAAATATCCTTCAACCCTAAATGATCCATAACTTACCGTGTTTGTCAAATTCAGGAAACTGCTTGAAAATGCAAACAAAATGCATATTCCTTCTGCATCCTTTCCTAACTTCTTAATTTTAAGCATTATATAAACTTACAAGTAACCAACCAATGTCATCAGGCAGTAACGTGTTGTTAAGCGGAATATTGAATATGTGACAGAGCAGTTGGTAGGGTAATAATTTACTTACGCGGTGGTGCATTTTTCAAACCTGGCGGCAGAATTATGATTTTAAAATCAGCATGCTGCCGCCAGGTTTGAACAATGCCCTGGGCCTCGACATATAATCTCGTGAAATGGAGGATAGAGTTCTTCAAAGAAGGAAACTTCAACGATAAAAGGGGTTAGTGTACCTAGTGTATGTGATGACCAGTCACTCAACCGGCCTAAGGCACTGCCGGCAATGGAACCATCTATCTTTTCAAAAGCGTACAATAAGAGTTAACAGAATATTACATTTATCATGCTGAATAAATGGTCAATATGAATGATATAAAATGCCACGGTTGCTGGCTTGGATGTTTGATAAGCCTTACTTCTTTTAACTGATCGAGTGCCATGGGACGATTAATCGTCTCAAACGTTTTCACATATTTTCCATGGGTTTATTATTTACAATAGTGTTCCATATGTAACCGTCTTTAATTTGAAATATAATACAATGTCTGGTACCATATTAACAACTTGTAAGTCATAACCGTGACACACACCTGCTTCCCATTCTTCCCGTCATCTATTTTTGTTTGGTCCACACCTACTTTTTGTCTGCCACTGAAACGGTTAAGGCTTCTAGGCAGTCTGCCGCCTATGAGCACGCGTTCCCTCAGCGGGTTGAAGACGCTGTTTGGCGATAGCTGGTTCGGTTTTGGTATGTCTGTATCTATTCATTCTTCTGTCCTGTTTATGTCAGATTTAAGCGGTTCTGACTCGGGCTCCGAAGGTTGTGGGTTCGATTCCGGGTCGCGGCCTTCGGTTCACGAGTGCATTTCTTTCGGAGACTCCTGGGGTCGTCGCTGGAGCTACGGAGTTAGAGCTTTGTGTGACGCTTTCCGCGATGCGGAAAGAGACTGAGCCTTATGGAATAAAAACTCGGTGCAATGAAGCCGACCCTGTCGACTTTAAAGCGACTTTAAGTATATCAGATATATGCTTCTTTTTCTTGTCACCTGTGAGTAAATCATGTCTGTCAGATATCTGCTTCTTTCTTCTTGTCATCTGTGAGTAAATCGTGTATGTCAGATATCTGCTTCTTTCTTCTTGTCATCTGTGAGTAAATCATGTCTGTCAGATATCTGCTTCTTTCTTCTTGTCATCTGTGAGTAAATCGTGTATGTCAGATATCTGCTTCTTTCTTCTTGTCATCTGTGAGTAAATCGTGTATGTCAGATATCTGCTTCTTTCTTATTGTCATCTGTCAGTAAATCATGTATATCAGATATCTGCTTCTTTCTTCTTGTCATTTGTCAGTAAAACGTATATGTCAGATATCTGCTTCTTTTTTCTTATCATCTGTGAGTAAATCATGTATATCAGATATCTGCTTCTTTTTTCTTATCATCTGTGAGTAAACCTATCACCCCGGATAGTGGCGTTGGTCAGCTTTACAAGAATACATTCACTAAGGACAGAACAGACGTTGTGACTTTGTTTTTGTTTTTTGTTTTTTAAAGCTATAAAACGTCGCTTAACTAATCCATTTCATTTCTTGTCGTTTATTGGGGGAAAAGTTAACTGAATATCCATTTATCAAGCTATCAAGTGCTCTGCCAGCTGGCCTAGGCGTTCATGTATCTCCACATATTTCGGTCTTTGGTGTTCTGTATCAATACTGCCGATGATATTCCTCCATGCAACCGTCTCATTCCATCCACCATCATTTCTCTTGGTCGGCCTCTGCCTCTCTTCCCTTTGTTCTTTCCAGTCGTCACGATGTTCTCCAATGCCTCTCTTCTCATCACATGACCAAAGAAGAATGTTTGTCGCTTTCTTATTATTGTATATAATGTTCTAGTTTCATTGGCCTCTTTCATTCAATCGTTGTTAGTTACTCTAGCAGTCCAAGGAATTCGCAACATTCTTCTCTGGAACCACATCTCTATTGCTTCCAAGTTCTTCCTAATTTGTTCATTTAAATTCCAAGATTCACTGCCATACAGCAAAACCGGTTCTATATAGCACTTCAGCACTTTTTTTCTTACATTCAATGGTAGTGACTAATTGCATAAGATACTTTTCATTTTCTGAAATGCAGCTTTTTCTTACCCTATTCTGCTCTTAATCTCTGTTGTGCACCTTCCATCTGATGTTATAAATGTCCCTAGGTATTGTCGGGTGTATAAGGCTGGGTAAACCCCAAAGAGATAGAGGATACTCAAGTTCCTCTTCCTCAATGTGATCCTGCCCGTTATAATTACTTTAGCTGTTACTGGCCCATTGGTTTGAGGCCATAAATAGAGTTTCAGAGAACCAAGGAATACCTCCAGGAAAACAATGAAAAGTTTTTTGTTTTTTTTTCTGAATACCCAAAATATCCTTTTGGTGCTTCCTTGCCTCTCCTCTACCAACTAAATAATTATTAATCTAGGGTTGTTAATTAAAATAATTTTACTACGACATGAGAACTCTCAAAAGAGAAAATGACCATGAATTTTCATAATTTATTACACATAAAAGGTGCTATTTATCATAAATGTCATAAAAATACACCCTTAAGAAAAGGAATAAAAACAAGATCATGTACATGTTCATCTCTAACTATATATCTATATACTGGCCGTGCCCCACTATAAAATCCATCGCCATCAGTGCTATATCAGTTTTCTATTATAATTATTGGGCCTCTTCTTCTGGCCTATTTATAATCTGTGGAGAAACAAAACTGGATACTCATTTATTGGTCCTCCATTACGTTCTTGGATCTCTGCGGCAATCAGTCAGATGTTATACTTTCTTGAGTGTTCCTTTGTCCGAGATAAGTTTATTATGGCTCACTGATTTTTCCCACTTATAGAACTAATTTATCTGGGATACCTGTCCTATATTGGTCGAGAAAATCTGCAGGAAGATGCTTTGGAATAGGATTTGGCCTCACTATATCAGCTGCCTCACTCAGTCGAGCTGCTACATTCACAAAGTCAGGTCTGGATCTAGATGGACCTAGCCACTCCCTGAAATGTCAGCATCAATCATAAATCTAATTATGTCATGACTATGAACATCATAAATGAAACGCTGTACGCTTTCAAGAAAACCACAAATATATAAAATACATAAAAGAATTGTGATCCTAGGAAAATAAACAGTGGAAGGAAAAGAATCTTGGTGCTCTTAAATTGGTTGTTCTCCATCCAATCCGTCATTATATGGCGCTCAAGGTTTAGACTAGCAGATACGCAGTGTCGTCTTCTCCTATGCCTGTCCTCCATGGTCTACAGGTTGAGTAATACCTTGATTGATTTGGAACTTGATAACTATGTTCTCCCTTCTCTTCTGTACATAATTAGTTTCTCTAGATCTCCTTCACTTACAAGAAAAAGGTCTCATACATTAAGGGTTTTAAAATCATTCCCCATTGCAATGAGTATTTGGTTATATAAACAATGTAAGTACATTATGGCAACATCTCTTGTATAATCTTCAGGTTAATTATTTTCTAATCAAAAGTTTCAAGGCGAGTATATTCCCTCTTCTTCACCGTGTATGTGATAGGCCTTTACCTCATTGATTATCATCCTCATCCTCATTATGATCATCATAATTATCATCGTCATCATCATCATTCAGGACAGACAAAACTATATGTTTGTAACCTGAAGTATGTGTAATACAGAGTGGTGTCATTCAGGACACACAAACCACTATGATTGTAATCTGAGTGATATTGAATACAGAGTGATGTCATGCTTAGGACACAACCTCATATGATTGTAACATGAGTTGTATGGAATATAGAGTGGTGTTATGCGTTGGAGTGCACTAAAGTATTAATAAGTGTATGGGTTATCATTAACATGTTCTCTTCTGATAGACAGGACATTATACATCAATGCGCTTTCCCTCATGAGATTGATTGATTGTTCATATTCCCTCTCGGCATGTCTCTTCATCTCACTCATTCTCATCATTCCTCAGACATAATATTCAGATGTTCACGGATGATCAATTCACTCATTCTCTCATTCATCCGACATAATATTCATATGTCATGGATGATCATTTATCTCTTCTCATATCATCAGACATACTTGTGCATGGATGATCATTTCACTCATTCTCATCATTCATCAGACATAATATTCATATGTGCATGGTTGATAAGTAAGCATACTGATGTGATTTTACAAATGATAAATTGGCAGATTTGATATTCATGAAATTACAATGGAATCTCACTCCCTCCACCATCATTCATTAGACATAATAATTGTATGGGTAATAATTAGGCATAATTATGAGATTCCTAAATAATGATTCCTCATGTTTAACAAAAATGAAATTACACATGAATCGCCAAATGCATGCTCTCATCTAATACATAAAATTATGTGATACACCCAATCCACATTCATTCATCATGAATCATAACCACACTTTCAGGGGTGATGATTATGAATTATTATGTGCCTCACAAATGATAAATCCGCATGTTTAACACCAATAAAATTGCATTTGACTCACCACATGGGTGCTTTTTCCAACACACAAAATTATGATCCATATAGAAATCTATTTGCATCTCATTTGCTCATGTACTTTTCTGTTATACATTACACTAATTTCTCTTACCAGTGTTGGCACATGTAAAATAGTTTCTTCTTATTGAACTAAGTATTCTTAGCTTCCTAAATCTGAAGTTAATCACAACTTCTAACCATTGCTGATTTAGTTTAACTAATTAAGAAATAAATTGTACAGCCTTAGATCTAATGCTTACACATTAAATAAGTTGTTTAACTAGAAAAACCTTTCTCATGGTTTAACCTCGAGTACCATTTATTCATGAACTACGACATCTGACTAAAGTACTCAGTGTCTCCTAATTTATTTCTTAACAACTAACCACCCGGTTACAACACATCCACTTACCAACTTCTTCTTAAAAAAGGATCACTTACTAGCGTAATATAAAATATAGCACTGTGCATACCTTCATGTTAATTGAATGGATTCAAACACTCGACGACAGGTTTCATGATCTGCCTTGGATTCGCTTTTCCCATTTCGATGTCTGCTTGTAGGCTGTTGCTTTCCTCGTCTCATAAATAAATTTGATTTGGAATATGCGATCACTCCTTCAGATATCTCAGATCTTCTCCTGCCCCGTGCTTGCGTTGGTGTGAAAAACAGACCGTTTTTCGCTTGCACGCCATATTTATCTTCGTTCCATCCTGCTTACGCTGTGGCGTCGCAGACAATCCAAAGTCTTCTTTCATCCTCGCTTCGGCCCAATGTCGCTGTTGGTTGTGTTGTCGTAAAAATGCGGTTGTAGTGTGGGAAATATGAATCGCGCTGTTGACGGTTGTAAGGATTTATATCACAGGTATTTAAAATTATCCACTTGGTTAAGAATGTTCTCTTCTACTTCCATTTCACATTTTGGTCTCACCTTTGTCTTTGATATCACTATTGTTACTATTTTCTTGATATTCAAGGAGAATCCCACGTCCATTACAGGACGTAATTACCCTGCTTGGTGAATCTACTGTGAAATCTTGTGAGACTAAAAGAGTTAATAACAAGTCTTCTTTATTCGGCCATTTGTTTTAAGCGCATAGTCAAGTCTTTATATATACAGCTAGAGTATTGCACAATAGTGGCTATGGTGGGGATGGTTATGGCAGTTCCACTTAACAGGAACAAAGTAAAACTCATTCCGTTGCACAGTGACACTTCAAAGAGCAATATAAAACTAATTCCGTTGCAGGTAGTTTTACTCTAATACAACAGCTGAGTAGAATGGGTAGTGAAAAATGGACGTTAAAGTAGAAAGTAAATTAGTGGGTTAAAGTAACAACGGAGTCGTTATAATATAATAATACAAACAAAAGCTCTGCCCGTCTCCCCAGAGATATGAGTGACTGTTCTAAAATATAATGACTTGCAGACACATTCTAATATCCCATAGCCATAGCACTTAAGTCATTGAGGCAGTAGCGGCTCATAATTCCCACTCCGAGTCTAACACATAGATTCCCAGCAATGCTAATTCTTTTTAGTGCTTGTCCTTTTCGGGGCTAGTTCATTTCAGGACAAGCCATTTTCAGAATGCGGGCCACTATAATAAAGTGTAATAACTGTTAGTCTAAAATGCCAAACATCAACCTAGGGAATAAACACCCCTGCTTTTTTCTAGATTTAACTTAATAATCTGAGACCCGCGATACAAATAACTGAGATGAGGTAGGGGAAATAAACAAGAGAAACCTGTAGATAGCGAATCAACACTACGAACAAGTTGACACGATAGCGCAATAGACAAGTGACCAGCTATAACAACAAAAACAACAACTAAATCTGCAATTCAAGATTGTTATGTTACGTTTGTAAAAATGTCCTACATAAAACCACTGTAAAAGATTGCAAGACCAAATATACAATTTCCTCTCTCATATTTAAAAGATAAACCCCACCATTCAAAAGATACCGATCGTCATGCTGAAAGAAATGGTTGTGTTTTGACATGAAGCGCTCTATCCGTTCATTAAACACGATAGTTCTAACCAAATACTTTACTCCAGAAAGATAGCAGTTGTTGAAAGATGTGATCGAGTTTTATAACAAGGAGTTTATTGTTTTTTTGTTTTTTTTTTTGCATGTTCTAGGCAAGATTACGCTCAGTAGTTTGCTATTGCTTTCTGAGCGACCGGCTCACATACCTCGTAAGTTACCTACACGGCGAGAACCGCTACCGATTCTCTCGCAGGTTACGTTACTCACGAGAATATACGGGATTACGGAGAAAGACGTTAACCTCAAGGCCAAGGAGACCGGCAAGGAGTTTATAGTGATCTCAAAACAACCAAAACATGTCTCAAGACAGCTTCCTGCAATGGGTCTATGGTCTGATAGCGCATTTTGTAGGCCTGAGAACAAGGATGAATAGGTATGCAGTCTTTCCTTCCTTTGACAAGCGACCTGTCCAGACATCGAACCTGCGTCCAACCGATACTCATGATATTACCAGCGTAGTTCGCTATCAACTTCGCTAGCGATTCGTAATCTCGCATACCGCGTTCGAAATATAGTTGCGGGCGATTTTGAAGCAGACCTCCTCTCGCAGATTTTCATACAATGGTATGAGTGGCGGTCGTTCTGAAACAATGGCAAACTATTGAAAATAACCTTGCCAAGAAATCGTAAACAGCCAAAAAATGCTGGGGTTGACTGCGACGTCCTGTAAAGGATATGCAACTAACTTGCTCGTCATAGCTATTCAAACACTACTGCAACACTCGTTGTGAAAATTACGGATTCAAAGAATATGCTTAGCAAGGTGGAGAAAGCAATGTTTCGTGTGGAATGGCTCTCGTCGCTTCAGAGGTCACAGATTGTGAGAATTGTATGGATATTTTGCCTTGGCCATTGCGGGTGTACGGGGGAATGAACAGGCTGATAGGCTAGCAGGGAAGGCACCTCTTGGCGGTATCTTGCCTATGGACAAGGGGGAGGTGGACGTGCGCTTGTGGGACCAGGTGGAGAAGGCGGAGGAACAGATTGAGATCCCATATGTGGAAAGAATGATATTGCGGGGGATCGGCAGGGGTTCTGGAAGAATCTCAAAACTGAAAGGGAAGACCAGGAGAACTTTTAATCAGATAGCGGTGGGAACGATTAGTAGTATGACTCTTCGCTAGCTGTTGAACGAGGGGACGGAGCACGTATGGGAATGTCCTGAGTGAAGTGATGTCGGTTCTAAACTCAACTCAGCTCAGCTATTCAAACAGGTGAACAATCATAATGGGATTACGTCGGGGCTGAAAGGCAAACAGTGAAGGATTCGTCACTCTGGCTGTTTAATTTGTTCTTGGTTTAACCAATCTGCATGGGGTCTGACATTGTCGTGGTAGAGCAATACACCTCTAGTCAACCCAGAGGGTAGTCTTCGAAAAATCCTTGCAAAACTTCACAGTACAATACGCATTGGCATACTCATCTTCCTTGTTAGACTGGGCTTAGTACAAACCTGGAGAGTACTAAACACTGTAAGCATAACCTGTCCTGCTGATGGCGAAACTCTGTATTTCTAGACTGAAGATGAGGAAGGATGCTCTCATCGTATTGTGTACGCTAGGATTCAGGATTGCAGTCGGTCCCCGTGATTCACTCGGTTCACTCTCAGTAACAATCTTGTTAAGCATGTCCTTTCCATCATCGTCGACAGAATTAAAAAAAGCGTTTCGAGATCTCAGGCATTGTATGTTACACATTGATTGTTTAGACAGCCACCGTTAACACATTGTCCGGAAATTCAAACGATTGAACTTTACGATGTATGCTCAGTTGTGGGAACATTATATTTGTTATTGCCGGTTTCTCTGGTCTAGGGGTTACACGAATTTCTCCGTAATCGCGTATACTCTCGTAACGTGACGTGACGTGCGCGAGAATTGGTAGCGGTTCTCTCCGCGTCGGTAATTTACGGGGTATTTGAGACGGTCGCTCAGAAAGCAATGGCAAACTACTGAGCGTAATCTTGCCAAGAAATAAACAATCAGCTGAAAGATGTTGATGTTGACAGCGATGTCCTGTACAGGATATGCGGGGGGAAAAAAACACATTCTATTGTTACTAGCCAGTGAGTTTGGCATGTTGTCCTATCCCTTGCAAAGACAGCTACGTCACGGTCTCAAAGAGACAAACAGACAGGCAGCTCTTCATCAATATTGTGAATCATCAATTAAAATAATTAAAACAAGCAGCAAGTCAAATGGTTTGGCCATGCAAGTAGGTTGCCAGTCAACAGCATGCCACAACAAGCAATGATGTACAGACCAGATGGAAACAGGGGAAGAGGCCGATCACGTAAACGTTGGAAGGGGGAAATAGCAGAGTCCATGGGAATATCGATATATGAAGCCCATAATCGGGCACTCTCATGCTGTTTATACTTCACCTCGACACCGCAAGGTACAAGAGGAACATGATGAGATGATGAGGTGAAAACAAGCACGTCTCCCCGTAATTAGATAACATTTTTTGTGAATATCATGTTTCCTAAATCCTTTTTCTCTCCAACCATTGTACTTCAACGCGCCGTTTTTTTTTTATACATCCCGATATGTGGGTCGCCATATTTTTCTTCTTTTCTCCTATGCATACGACACCTGACACTCTGCTGCATAAGTGAATTAAAAGGTTCGATGGTGTTGCCAACGAATCACACATTTAAAAAATATTAACTACTACTGCCAGATTCCTAACATCAGTTTGTAACTTATTTTCTTACTTTCCCTGGCAGATCATAAACTTGGAACACAGCAAACGTACATGTACACGGACAGCAGAATTTTTAATTTAAACCAAAAAGAAATTTAGATTGCTTATAAGACTATTTGGCCCTGTTATGGTCAATGATTGGTGCGCAAGAATAACCACAATGCAAATCTGTAAACATCCATGTGGTCCCAACATGATCAAAACCAAGAGATTAAGGTGGTTTGGTCACGTTAAACGCATTAATCCTGGCAGAGAGAACAGGAACCACCGAACGAATGAACGGACAAACTTTATTTTCAAAGGGAAGATATATCTAGAGAACGTCACGGGTACACAATAGAGACGGCTACAGCGAACATAATGGAGAAATATTGTAGTGCTGGATTTATTAGAACTGAAATGTATTGGCTTAAGCAACATAACCTGCGTTTTTAACGACATAGAAACAATTTTCTCTTCACCAATGAGCCTTGTAGGCTTAGGAAGCTGTAAAATATGATGTCAAAAACACATTTTACACTTATTATGTGTATGCTTGCAGCCAGCAATAATTCTTATCGATTTATTGTGTGTTAATTGTCCATATAATATCGATAAACATATTTCTTGTCACCCTCCTCCTCATCATCATGTAACGGATATTTTGCAGAAAGTCACTCTTATCACGGCTTTCTGAAAACAATCTGGATCCTTTGCCAGTTATCATGCCTCATGTACGGTGACGTCCAAGGTGTCTGCAATGTCTTGCGCCGATCTTCATGCTGATCGATCCCTGTAACTCTCCTATTCCCAATAAGTTTACCCTAAGAATTACTATATGTACAGTGACGTTGGTGATTGCCTGTCACTAGAGTTAAATACCTGCTTTGATCATATAGTGACGACGTTGCGAAAGCGGTCATGGTGGGTGTTGTAAATTCTGATCATTCAATTCACTATATACCTGGACGGTATACCTACTCCCCTGCTCGGTCGGGAACATGGTTCAAAAGAGCCAAACAACAGGAAAAACGGCGAAACAAATAAAATTGTGTATGTTTGAGTAGAAGGAGAGAAGAAACTGGGACGAGATTGGAGGAGAAACTGTGATGGGGTGTGATGGGGAGAAGATGTTTCTTGAATGATTAGAATTAAACCCAGAAAACCGAAAATTATCCCGCTATGTTGCAGATAACTAATCAAGGCACGGTGACGTGTTAGAATAGCTGCTTTTAATTCAGCTTTCATTCAATTATCTATTCAAATAACTGTTGCCATGGTGTTCGAGTCCACTAGTATAATAATACTGTTAATTGATTTACTTCATTCTCAAAACACTCACGATAACTTGTGTCACAAGATCCCACGATCTAATCCTGGATAGTAAGGTAATTGTTCTAATCTATCCCTCACTCTCTCAGACAAACGATTACACAATGGCAACACCCAGGGGTGTGTTGCACATTAATTATAGAAGAGTGGAATAGACAGATAGTTTAAACAGACACATACATCAAGATTTGAGTCATACTTAGAGACAAACCGTTAGAGACACAAATTCCCACTCATTCAGTAAATTACTAAATACACTGTCAAAGTTTTAACAATATAATTTTAATCAAGACTACTAGAAAAGATCAAGAAGAATTGTAAATATCATATTGGAAACGGTCCTTGAAAGAGTCTGTCTGACTTAAAATTTATGGTGTCTGGAAGCGAATGCCACCATGAGGGTGTGGAACGAATTGAATGTTGTTAGTGAATGTTTGTGGGTGTTAGAATTCACGGTAAAGTAGGTCATCGTGTATGTCTCCACTCACTTAATCCGAGGATAAACAATTATATAGACGAAGAACGACGACGAATGTTGCAATCAGATCACAGTTATTGGTAATAAATAATGCTTCTTTCGTAGTTTTTAATTGCTTGATTTGTGTTGCTACTGGGCTCTGAAAGTTTAAATTCCAAAGAACTCTTCTTTTTATCCTTCCAATGACAAGGACTTATTGCATAAAATGTTCTCCATTAGATAGAATGCAGTTTTTTTTTTTTTTTTTTGCGTGTCTTATTATGTTCTTTATCTCTGTAATGCATCTTCCATTTGATATTATTCATGTTTCCTAGATATTTGAACTTCTGCAATTGTCCCAAAATAGCATCATTTACATTAATTGATTTTTTTCAATTTCGATAAACACTGTATCTCTCATTCCCTGTAGTTCCTTCGTTCTTGTTGCTATCAAAAAGGTGTCATCATCATTACGTAAGTTACTTATTTTATGTCCACTAGTGAGTATCCCTGGAATATATTTTGTGAATTTCATTATATGTTCACAGTACAATGAGAGCAAATCAAGAAACATTACATATCCTGATCTGATGCCTTTCTTTATGCACTGAAATGTTCCTAGAAAGTTTGTTGATTCTTATAGCTGTTGTTTGCTCCCAATATGTTCTTTATGGTACGCAGATCTTTGCCTCCAATGTTTATTCTAGTAGATTGATTATTTCCTCGTGTTTCACATTGTTGTTATAACAGTGCAATATAGTTGCAACCATAAAGTTAATTTTTTAGGGCTCCTTAGTCCCACTATCTGCCTTTCGGTCCATTATCGTGCACCAAGGCGCGTCTGCGAGTGTTAGTGGTCTGTGATTTGGTGATTCGAGTTTGCAGTTTGGATGATCGCCTTTGCAACTTGGCCAGATCAAGTGCAGATAAATCTACAATTTGATCTTGGCCAAAAGGCGGAGAATTTTTTTCTTTTAAATTAAGGCTCGCGGTTTTCTAGGTGCCAGAGCTGCCCCATCAAATCCCCATGCATCTGTGTGTCATTCGGATGACCGCCTCTGCATGTGGCCATGGCAAGATAAAGTGCAGATACTACTCTTTGATCTTAGCCAAACAACCGAGAAGATTTGTTTATTACTGTAACAAAGTACACATTTTATTTTAGATCACAAATACATATTTTCCTCTCACATGTCTTTGATTAAAACACGTAGGATGCATAATCCTCAACAACACAAAATAACACAGACTGCAGATTGACCAAATTCGAATAATGAGATCCAAGTCGATTAGAGAGTAACCTTTGCGAAAGACACACCCACAAAGGTGATCAACCTTCTGTGAAGGGATTTCCCCTACCCGGAGGCAAGGGAAGGAAATTATCCTACCCTGGAATGGTGGGAGGTATTCCCCCTACTCAGGGGAGGCAGTCCCCCTAACCTGAGGGAATGGAAGGGAATCCCCGGTACCTGGTGTCTCCGTACCTCTGTGGGAAGGGAGTCCTCCCCTCCCCCCTACTCCTGCGATGACACAGGTTAGGGAGACACTGGGATACACGAGGCTCATTATATCCTGCACTGAAAAAAACAAAACCATTGAATGATATGATGAATCACATTATTATTTCTTTTAAAGCAATATTTAAACATATTCTTGACCCGATTATGTCATATCGCTAAGGCATACAGGTATGTCACCCGACACATTCATGTAGAGCATAGTTCAGGCATTCAGGTATTTATCTCTGAGTCGCCCGATTGCTCTTTTCCTACCACAATTGCCAGTTGTCATTAAGTTTAGCAGTTTATAATATCTC